>JASGAT010396871.1:0-11136 GCA_030220025.1 Chelon auratus
TATTAGCTGGGAGGCTAGGAAGCTAGGAAGAGCTACTATTAGCTGGGAGGCTAGGAAGCTAGGAATAGCTACTATTAGCTGGGAGGCTGTGAATCTAAGAAGAGCTACTACTAGCTGGGGGGCTAGCCTTTAAAGCCTCAGACGTGTGTGTTGAGCCTTGATCACTAAAAAGAAAGATTTGTTTAGTGATTTAATAAACAGATAAGATGTAAACCTACCTGTAACTCTCTTTTGTTCTGCAGACATCGTGAACTGTGACCTTAAATCGACACTGCGCGTCCTCTACAACCTCTTCTCCAGGTACAGGAACGTAGACTGAGCAACCAGAGGGAACACTTTATAACAAGGACCACCTACTAAAGCTTAACAATATATTTTTCCTTCTGTGTTTTTGTAGAAGAATATTTTTAACTGAATGCATGCAACACATTTTGCCTGCTGGTAAATCACACACACATCTGTATTTTATTTTGTATTACTGCAAACTTTTTTTTTTTTTTTTTTTGTATACTGGGCATAAAGTTAATTATGAACTAAAATAACAGCGAATATTATTGTTGTTATTGATAAGATGCTTTTTACTAGATTTCATGAGAGGAAGACTTTTTAACAACCCTTGTATCTTTCTAACTCAGAAGAAAAACTGTATTTATTGTAGATTTTTGATACACTTGCTCCTGCTTTATTTTTTCCAGCTGTTTTATTTTTCATACTTCTCTTGTTTTTCTTTCGTAAGTGCCTTTATTTAAACTTTTGAACACTGTCGTCTTCCGGTATTTGCCCCCGGGGCCCAGTTTGAACCCGGTATGAACGCGAGTCCTGAGTGATCCGATCACAAGTGGCCAGATTTAAGTGCCATTTGTTCACGCCTGGAAGTAAAATGCGTCTCCACTTTTCCCGTAAATAAAGACAAAAAATATGGGGCGCCGTAGAATAATGTGGAAGCAGCGGTTCTATGAAAACAATAGATCGCCATGTACTGTTGTTTCAGAACCGTGAACAGTGCGGTTTCTTGTTATTTATCATTTGTACATTTATTCATCTCCACCCTGACATTAGTTACTTTAGAGATATTTTCCAATTTAAATCGATCTTGATTTGACAAATCTGGACATCAATTTATAAAATCAGATTTTTTATTTATTTATTTGTTGTTGTTTTTTTTGTTTTGAACCATTAAACTTCCGGATGTTCACATTAGAAATCTTGCAAGAGTGGTTTTGCCTGACAAGTCCACATAAGAGGAGGAGGTCCGCAACACGACAGGGGCTACAACCCTGAGAGACGATGGTATTTTAATTATATTGAGGCATCACAAATCTCTGGAACCAAACAGAAGATTAGTTTTAAGTAAAATCGTTAAGTAAAACATGAACCCATCAGTAATTAACCAACCAAGTTCACAAAGGAATTACATGTAGCCTTCTCATATTTAATAATTTCATTTGGCTTTGTACGTCGGTTGGGTAGTCCAGTCTGTTGATGTGACCAGGACTCGACTGTGTTCCCACCACTGAAGGAATGTGGTCACAGGTGGACCTCCTCCAAATGTGATCGAATCTCAAAAGCGTCTCGAGCGTGTTCACGTCCGTACTTAAACCTGTTCACGTGTGATCAGGTCACTCAGGACTTCTTAACTCCGGGTCTGAACGGGGCCTGGGATGCACGTGTCGTCTTAACGCTCCAGATTTCTTTTCCACGCGCAAAGCAACACTTAAACATTTGACCAAAGCTCTGTTGCATTCACACTAGTAAACATATAGAGGTTTTACTCAAATGTAATTTTATTAAGCACGTTAGATTTCACATCTTTATGCAATTAAAAAAATATTGAATAAATTAAACGTATGTCGTGTTCTGCTTTCAAGGCAATGCCAACGCGTTCACTTTAATACAACTCTATGTTTTTAATGCATCAAATTCAGTAAATAGTTCAGGCTTTGAATGCGGCCGCAGCATTTTTTTTTATTTATATACATACACATNTTCCGAACGACAGTGGAGAGGAATGCTTTCCCAACAAAACTAAAATTGGGGTCAGATTGGTCCCAATTTCGTGTGCGCAGAAAGACAAGTGACCCTCCACAACAATTTTCCTTTCACTAAACGGAGATAGACCGTTAGGAAAGCTGCGTAAAAAGCTTTTTCTAAATTGGAGCCGACCCCAGCGTAGACTGAAATAGATAAGACGGTAACTGAATGGATGAAAAGGTTAGGTNCCCTCACACATTCCACAATAGCCTTTAAAAAGAAAGAAAGAAAGAGCGTGTTGATGCGTTGCTGATAATGCTGTTGTATTGCCATGTTTTCTGTTGTTGATAACTCAAAGGGAATCTCTGGGATTCACATGTTTTCACATTTAAGTGTGAGCAATCCACTAGCTATGATTCAATCTTTAATTTACCAATAAATAGTTGGTGTGTACAGCCTGATTTAATGAAGTGATAATTCACATTTAAAATCTCCACATTTTGGCATTTGACAACAGAGAAGGAGGGGGGAGAAAAAAAACACCACTGGCTCGTGTATAGTAATTGTTTGGCATCTATACGCCTCCGCCTCCGGCTCAGCGTAGCATTTGCTTCAAGTAACAGTATCCGGTGATGGCGTCCCTCTCAGATGCTCTCATGTCAGTTGCAACAGATCCTGAGGGATCTGAAAGCATGTTATGATCATTTCCTCTCCGCTCCCTCGTCCAGGGAGCAATTCAGCTGCTCTTGTTATTACCCAGTTACATTATTGTTATTGCATTATTGTTACATGGTGGGGTAGGGTTGGGGGGCTGGGGGGTTACATGGGGACACGGGCCACATTCCTTTGATTGAAGAGACTGAGATTGAAGAAATGGACGAGTGCTGCTGCTTTGATGGGAATAAAAAGTTTCATCTGTCGTCGCGCAGCTTGATCAAGAGACCTCATCGGTGACTCATCGGAGAATGGACATGGGCCTTCTGAGGGTGTCCTGTCATGTCTGGCAACAGGATGTTTTTAGTGCGGGGGGGGGGGTCTTTGAGGGGAGGGGCCTCTGTGGATCATCCCACAGATACTTGATCAGTTTGGGATCTAGTGAATTTGGAGGCCAGGTCACTTCATGTTTTGTTGAGTTGTTCCTAAACCGATTTTGTTGCTGCCATCACGGAGTGTCATTGCTATGGGGTGGGGGTGCCTGGTCTGGTCTAGGTGGGTGCTACATGTCTAAGTAACATCAACACTAATGAATGCCAGGTCCAGAAGTTTCCCAGCAGAACACTGAATTGTCACAAGATGGTCAATGTTACTCACTTCTCCTGTGGGTGGTCATAATGTTGTGGTGGTGTAAGTTGGTGGAGACCAAACCAGAGCTAAAATGGAGAAACAAGACTCAAATTAACGCCAACATTGCTCTTGGTCTCGTTGTCTGTTGGTCTCATCCCTTTATGACATAAGAAATTAAGGTTTTATCTTATCAACATTTAACAAGATGTTCAGAGGAGTCCCTGCGACTCATTTGTGACCACTAACATGATCTATTGGATTAGCCCACCTCCAGTAATGTAATAATTAAACCTGAATTAGGCCACAACAAAAATAACTACCTCATGTGAGTCTGGATCAGCTGGCGTCGCTAACATTCGGCCTTCGGCACCAACTCCAGCCAAGTCTGAGGTTGATCCCCAGCAGCTGCCTTGACCTCTGACCTCTTCATGAACAAGGATAAGGAAGAGAAAAGACTTTTTATTTTTTTTTTGTTCCTCTGGCGGGGATCAATAAAGTATCACATTATTATATTACGTGGCATTAGACGAAAGGCTCGGGCCGCGCAGCCCAATAACGTTTTGCTGGCACTCCACTCAGGTAATGTTACGAACGAAGCAGAGCGGGATTGCTTTATCAGTCATAAGTGTATCGATGTTGCGTGTTCAAGCGCTGACTTGTCTTCCTTCCCGATTATTTCTCGGAGGCCCTTCGTCGTCCTCCCCTCCGGACAAACGTCTCGGCTGCAGCCGCTTGACAATATCACGTTGCCGCTTTGAGAAGAGACAGAGGCAGAAGCAGAGACGCGAGGAGGAAGTATTATCCGATGAGACCCCTGCAGTATATTCTATTATGTGTTCGTGTGCGTAGGTCCTCGCGCTACTACCAACGTGAAGTACTCTCACTGAGACATAGAGAGAGCTCTTGAATATTATGATAAAGGGCCAGCACATACAAAAGCCTTTTATTATAAATAAAAAAAATTATGAAATGTAAGTGGGTCACTCTAAATGATCTATATTGAAACACAGAGTATCTGTGAAAGGGCAGCTTTACACACGGTGAGTATGCTCGGGTTTTATTCAGGTTTTCATGTTGAGGATCTGACATTTAAAAGGCCTGGCTGTTGATCAGCATGTGTCACATTTCTACATTATTCTGAACAGCATTCACGCTGTGTGGTTATTTCACAGCAGGTTCCAACATCTCATTCCTGTTGGACTCCATTTGCCAGCATGCTAGTTCTGACTAGAATCACCTCTGCAGGCAGGGATCAACAAGTCTACAGTCAGGCTAGCAGCTCAGTTGGGCTGCACTCATGTTACATTCACATAATATCTGAGCTATGATTTAAGTTGTTTTCATGCTAATATCCAAGTTGTAGATATTCCTGAGAAAAGTTAACATGTCTGAAAGCTGTGACGTAGCTGACATGAAGCTAAAATTAACGTAAGTTCATGCAAATGTTAGCATTTTCCATATGGGTTATTAAAAGTAATGAAAACTGTTAACATACTAAGTTAGCATGATGTTCTTTGACAAACTGTAATTAATGTTTGTATCTTAAGTTGTTCAATGATATAAATACTCTCTACTGTATCTCACATTAGACGCAGTGCTAATGAAAGCATGTAGCATTACTTAATGTAGCATGTATGTTGTTCGTGAAAGGAAATAGATCTGTCAGTCAAAAGGGGAAACCAGGAACGCTACTATTAGCTGGGAGGCTAGGAAGCCTGGGCGAGCTACTACTAGCTGAGAAGCTAGGAAACTGGGAAGAGCTACTACTAGCTGAGAGGCTAGGAGGCTAGGACAAGTTGCTATTAGCTGTGAGGCGAGGAAGCTAAAAGGAGTTACTATTAGCTGGGATCCTGGGAAGCTAGATAGAGCCACTATTAGCTGGTAGGCTAGGAAGCTAGATGGAGCTACTATTAGCTGGGAGGCTAGGGAGCCTGAATGAGCTACTATTAGCTGGAAGGCTAGGAAGCTAGGAAACGTTATTAGCTGGGAGGTTAGGAAGTGAGGAAATGCTACTATTAGCCGGGAATCTACACAGCTTGAAAGATCTGTTATTAGCTGGGAAGCTAGGAAACGTTACCATTAGCTGGGAGGCTAGGAAGAGAGGAAACACTACTATTAGCTGGGAAGCTAGGAAGCTTGAAAGTGCTACTATTAGCTGGAAGGCTAGGAAGCTAGGAAACATTACTATTAGCTGAATCTACGAAGCTTGAAAGATCTGTTATTAGCTGGGAAGCTAGGAAATGTTACCATTAGCTGGAAGGCTAGGAAGTGAGGAAATGCTACTATTAGCTGATAAGCTAGGAAGCTTGAAAGCCCTACTATTACCTAGGAAGCTAGGAGGAGCTTTAAACCGCTGTACAGAGTTGGCCTTGCTTAAATCATGAGAGAAATCCGACTAATGACAGGACACAACGCAAAAACTAGGATCAGAGACTCTTATCAACTGCTAAAAGGGAAATACAGGGTTTCCAAAGAGTCACAAGGATTTATCCTCAAAGGGACCAGGAGCGTCTGTATACAACTTCAGTATATTCCAGCAAACAGTGAGACATAATACAGGCAAAGAGCTGCAGTGATACCAAAGCCAACAACCCAGATAAGGTGTTTACATGCCACAGTGCCCAGGTTTTATATCACCTGGGTATCGGTAGGTGCCTCCAACCAGGATCAGGCCTTATCTGAGTTCCATAAACAATGATGTGACATTTACATGCGCAAATACACGACATTATAACTGGGATAAGAGTGTCGTTTAATCTCCCCACCATCTGGTTCAGTGGCTCAGCCAAGGTTGGAGATCAAACCAGCAACGCTGTGATCAGGGGACGACCTGTCGCCTGTAGATACTGCATATACATGAGTTCCACCTTGTCCACATGCTAGACATTTTATTAGACATAGGTTGGCATTAATCCTGTTGTTGAACCTTGAGGAGTAAATCAGAAAGACAGGACTATACACTGATCAGCCACAACATTAAAACCACCGACAGGAAGAAGTAAATATCATTGACCATTTGTGACAATTCAATCTTCTGCTGGGAAACTTTTGGACCTGGCGTTCATTGGTGTGGATGTTACTTAGGCATGTAGCACCCACCTAGACCAGACCAGAAGGCCCATGTCCATTCTCTGATGAGTCACCGCAAGGGAGACCTGCACAATATTAGGTCATAATGTTATGGCTGATCGGTGTATACAGCTAATAGCCAGTCTGTGTTCATGTGCTATGACTAACTTTAGATCTTGTTAATGATGCGTTTTTTTCGTCCCTGGAAAGTCTCATCTATAGTCGAACCCTTTGCACAGTTTGGTTCCTGTTTCAAATATTGTCCCCGTCCACTTATCAAAGACATAAGGACACAAATGCTAAAAGTGATTAGCTCAGCACGTCTTACTCCAGAGGAAGAGTAAAGGCTTCCGTGACCTCTACGTTATCCATCCATCCATCCTCCGTCCGTTTCTCAGCGGCCCGACCAACGACGATAGTGGAACTTTAGCCCCCCTTTTTAAACCTCCGTCCTCTAGCTGCTATCTGTCATGTCTACATGGACCTCTCTGTCCGTGTGCCCAATAAATGTCAAAAATTCAAAAGGGAGCCTGGTCCGCTCCATCTTCGTATAAAAAGCGTGCGTTTAAAAGCACAAAAGGAAACGAGGCTCGGTGTACCCGGAGCCCTGTGTTCCACTGGCACACACTCTATCTGCCCTCTATTTTTAGCTGCAGAACACATTGTTAAGGGTTCATTGTTAACGTATTGTGTTCAAGTAACAGAAAGTGGAGCGAGCGAGCGAGCGGCGTGCCAGGCGGGCTCCCACAAGGCAGAGTCACCTTGGCCCCCTTCACAAAGTAGCTGTGATTAAAACTGAACCCTGCTGAGAAAACAGAACCAATCAGCTCATGTGATTACAGAGTTAGCACCAAGGCCGCGGAGCAGCATTCATCTACTGAATATGCACACATTTTATAATCTAATATTCACAAATACAAAGGGATTACAGCAATAACTACTTATTATCATTGAAACTGGCCGTATTCTGACCACTACTAGGGCTATGGAACGACGCTCATACATGGTGGAGTCTGTTTTATTTGTTTGTCTGGGTTTGTTGGCACTCAGGGATACAAGCAAGGCATTTTGTTGAGTAATGGTGCGTTCACACTAAAGTATGGTGAATGCCTCTGCAGGACGTAGACGCTGTAAGCTATGCACGTAGCCTACGTTGGTGCGAGCCATTTATACTCTGCAACAACGCCAAACAGCAGTTGGGTTAATTTTTGTTTCTACTTCCTGCTTCACTTTCAACAATGGGTGGTTCTAACAACCTCCTCAGTTAAACTTTCCTCGATGTG
The DNA here is from genome assembly GCA_030220025.1 of Chelon auratus. NCBI lineage: Eukaryota > Metazoa > Chordata > Actinopteri > Mugiliformes > Mugilidae > Chelon > Chelon auratus. The sequence continues at coordinate 7,608 of JASGAT010396871.1, forward strand.
TTCCACCTTTATTGAGTCAAAACAATCAATTTGAGAATTGCGGAGATGGAGAAGCAGCCGGAAATACTAAAGCGAAAATACGCTGCTACCAAGTGGACCAATCACAGCTCTTGCGGTCTGCATTTAACTTTGTTTTTTGCACTAAAACATATTTTTATAGCTTATTACGCTATTATGTTGCTACTATTAGCTGTGAAGCTAGGAAGCTAGATGGAGCTACTATTAGCTGGAAGGCTAGAAAGCTAGAAAGAGCTACTATTAGCTGTGAGGCTAGGAAGCTAAAAGATGTTACTATTAGCTGGAAGGCTAGGAACCAAGAAAGAGCTACTATTAGCTGTGAGGCTAGGAAGCTAAAATGAGTTACTATGCTGGGAGCCTAGGAAGCTAGATAGAGCTACTATTAGCTACACGGTTAGGAGGCCTGAAAGAGCTACTATTAGCTGTGAGGCTAGGAAGCTAAAAGGAGTTACTATATGCTGGGAGCCTAGGAAGCTAGATAGAGCTACTATTAGCTACAAGGTTAGGAGGCCTGAAAGAGCTACTATTAGCTGGAAGGCTAGGAGGCTAGAAATAGCTACTATTAGCTGTGAGGCTAGGAAGCTAAAAGGAGTAACTATTAGCTGGAAGGTTAGGAACCCTGAAAGAGCTACTATTAGCTGGAAGGCTAGGAAGCTAGAAAGAGCTACTATTAGCTGGAAGGCTAGGAAGCTAGAACAAGCTACTATTAGCTGTGAAGCTAGGAAGCTAAAATGAGCTACTATTAGCTGGAAGGCTAGGAAGCTAGGAAACGTTACCATTAGCTGGGAGGCTCAGAAGCTAGGAAGAGCTACTATTGGCTGGGAGGCTAGAAAGTGAGGAAATGCTACTATTTGCTGTGAGGCTACGCAGCTTGAAAGATCTATTATTAGCTGGGAGGCTAGGAAGACCTACTAGTAGCTAGGAAGTGAGAAAATCCTACTGTTAGCTGGGAAGCTACGAAGCTTTAAAGGAAGAGCTACTAGTAGCTAGGAAGCTAGGAGGAGCTTCAAACCGCTGTACAGAGCTGGCCTCTTGTGAATCATGAGAGAAATCAGACTAATAACAGGACACAACGCAAAAACTAGGATCAGAGACACTTATCAACTGCTTGACAAGCTAACCTCACGATGATGCTAAAAGGGAAATACAGGGTTTCTAAGGATTTATCATCAGTGGAACCAGGAGCGTCTGTACAAAACTACAATCCAGATTTTGATTAAATATAATCCAAACCATAATTTATAGATTATTATGCTATTATGTTAAAAAGAGTTAGGCGCCCCTGGTCCACAGGAAGCTCATAAATGAAAATGAAGACTGCCAGATTGCAAATGCAAATAAAAACTGAAAGTGAAAACCCCACGTGAAGCTAAAAACCCTTCACTGAGTTTCCAGAGAATAAAACTAAGCTGTGAGCTGCAGCCTTGTAGGACAGCGCGGTCCATGTACTGTGTATCTGATGCAGCTTATACCTGGTATGCAAAGCAAAGAGAGCTCAAGGAGGCAATCAGCAGGACCAGTTCGTCATTTCAAACGTCTTCATCGTATCTTTACTGCTAGTCTGATTAGCCTGATTCTCCTTGAAATGATGTGTAGCTGTAGCAGCTCAGCAGGGATAATGTTTGGCAAATGTTTTACCGATATAAACCACCAACCAGAGACCAAAGCTGGTATAACCAGAGTTATAATACTATTGGGATTGAAACCGATCAGTTAAAATGGATAAATAGTGATCTGTAACGAGGGAGCAGAGCTTATTGTGAAGCATTGAACGGCGAAATATTGCAGACTTAGTAAAGACGCTTTAAAAGATGAAAACAGTTCAGCCGGCGCCTCGGAGCATCAGGCACTTTCAAGGCTATCGCTGATGGAATAGCTAATTTAAAAAGCGATAAATAGACAAGCAACAAAAAAAAAAAAAAGAATAAAAAGGCTCAAATGAACTGCCTTTCAGACATTCACGGGATTGTTTTGCTTCTTGGAAGTACATTCAAAGACTGATAGTATTCCATAGAGAAATAAACATCATATGAAGCCTTGGAGGCCCAGCGCTGTGCATGCATTCACCCTGGTCTTTGTGTGAGGACTCTTGCATAAACAGAACGTATGTGACACGCGAACATGTGCGCACGTTACACTGAAGGTTAAAACCTACACAGCCGTAGAGCTCAAGGCTGCAGAGCACATCACTGCAAAGCCGCTGAATGCTGCAGTTCTTCGCGATTTTTAATTTTTTTTTTTTTATCTTGTGAATAGAATAAATTCCATCAGGTGAATGTTTGATTAATTCTCTTAAGTGTTGCTTTACATGCTTTAATTTCTCTGTGGATTAGCCATTCAGAGCGATGCGCTGCAGCAACGTCAGGGTAAAGGTTCAGCTCATCGTTGATTCTTTTTTTTCTTCTTTTGAATCTACTTACTCGTATTAATGACACTTCATATTCTCTCGATGAACAGCCACAAACAGCAGAGGAGGCGCTGTGGTGGTCTCCAGCTTCTTTCAACCAGCTTAATTGAGATCAGGGTGGATGGAGAACGAAAACGTCCAACAAACCGGGAAAGTATACATTCATGGGTCACTTCCAGATATGCAAATTACAAGGAGAGAGGGTTTATCAGCCTCCCCTAACTCCTGTAAAGGTTGCACACATGATGACCACCTTCCTTATATTGTGTAGGTCTCCCTTGTGCCCCAAGAACAGTCCTGATTCAGGCCTTCTGAGGGTGTCCTGTGGTGTTTGGCAACACAATGTTGTTAGTGGGGGGTCTTTGAGGGGAGGGTCCTCTGTGGATCATCCCACAGATACTTGATCAGTTCGGGATCTAGTGAATTTGGAGGCCAGGTCAACACCTTGAGCTGTTCTTCATCTAGCAGAACATTGAATTGTCACAAGATGGTCGGGGTTGTTTACGTCTCCTGTCAGTGGTCTTAATGTTGTGGCTGATTGGTGTGTGAGTCTCCAGTCATCTCTCACAGGCTCCTGTTCTCTTAAGAAAGCTGAAATGCGTCTCTGACTGTCGATCCGGTCTATAAAAACACAGGCGTTAACTGTGCCGTCTGATTTTTATTTGAGACTGGAATGTGACCATCACCTCTTTTCTGTTTGGAGTGTTTCCTGGATAGACAAAGCAGATCTCGTTGTTTTTCCTTCTTGAAACCCGAGTCGCACGTCTTGAATGCTTTTTACATTGTAGGAATGTAGAAAGATGAGGACTCCAGCAGCACTTGTAGTTTCTGCCTTTCATCAGCGTCATCCACACTCTTCTTACAAGTGGAGTCTCCATCTTCTCTTTTCATTTTCCTCCTTCATGCACCTTGGTAGCAGGTGAAGTCGCACCAGAAATACATTTTTCTTAACAAAATGTTCATGGCATGTGTAGACTGTCCTTCTTACTGCTGCGTTTTATGACTGCTGCTATAGCCTCTGGCTGGAAGAGTAAGCGGACTTTCACCTGTTCTTAAACTTCTTTTCATGCCTTTACTAGACAGTAGCAGTGAATTGAGACGAGG
>JASGAT010396872.1:7500-92765 GCA_030220025.1 Chelon auratus
GGCCACTTCATTAGGTACACTAGTGAATGCATTCTGATATAACAGCACAGCACTGAATCATTGTGGAGGATCTTATTTGTGGTGCTGTTAAACGTGATTGATTTGGGGACATGATACGTATTTTGGAACAAGCTGTAATTCAATAGCTCTGCAATCCACAGCCTCAGTTGAATCAAGAGCTCAACAGCAGAATACCAGAACATTCACGAAGAAAATATCAGGACTTACAGAGAATAATGAAAGATATTCTACGATTTAAATACCTTCTGACAGTTTACAGCCTTGCAGCTTTATATGGAGATCAGTGAGGATTATAAAATGTTATTTTCAACTATGACAAACGTCCCCTTAATACAAATTGTCATGTCAACTGATATAGAGTAAAAAATAACCTCTGCACGCAACTGGATCGTCCTCCAACCAATCAGAGCCATTTAGTTGTAAACTAATTCAATTCTTCATCTCTCAGATGGCGTGTATGAGTACTGCTACTCTTCCATCACCACATTAAGTCCGGCCCTGGCGATTTGATTGGCCCGACAGACCTTTGCAGGAGAATAATCAGTTCCCAACTACAGTAATTTTGTGAAGTTGGTCTGGCTTCCTTGGCTTGTACCTAATGAACTGGCAAGCGAGTGTATGTCATAACCCCCAAACTGAGATTAATGTGAAATCCGATGGAGTGCTGTAAACTTCAATATAAATTTGAGCACGCATGCACGTATGGATTCATGCATTTATGCTTCAAAACCTGCCGCCTGTGAAGCCGTGGTGGAGCTAAGCGTGATGAGAAACACTCTTTTCATGTACCGCCTTAACAAAAAGGAGGACTGAACCAACACCCCGTCGATCATACAACATGCTCGTCTTTCGTCGCTCGTGACAGCTGAGTAGAAACCAGGGAATCGGAAGCTTTTCCAGTAGAGACGTCAAACAGCATTCCCCTCCCTATGCACCTTTCTCACAGGTTTTTGTTGTTATTCTTGCACGGTGGAGTGCATTTGACAGTTTTTGCAACCTTCTACTGACAGTTTGAAAATCGATTGGCCAGGTTTGCACGCTCAGATACGAATCTGAAAATGATTGCGTCTCTCGTTCTGTTCATGACGAGCCGCTGTAAACACTGGAGACGACTATGCACAACTCTGGATTCAGTCTAAATTAGTTTATATCCCTTTTTTTGCACTTTGTGACAAATATATGTTATGTGGCATATAAATAAAAAGCCAAATAGTAGGCAGAAAGAAAAACGTCGAGAACCTAAAAGATAAGTATATCCCGATATAGCGGATAAACCAAGACCAGACCAGATAAGAGCTGCCTGCTGGTATATCAATCCACGCTGCTAAAAAATGCTCGCTGGTAGAAGTGCAGCACAGAACCGGCAAACATGAAAGAGAGAAAGTTTCCTGAGCTGAGTGAGTTTGAAGTGGATTTCAGCATTGCAGAGAGTGACAACGCTGCCATGCTCACGCTGACAGACACATTTAAATGAGGAATGAAAAAAAAAAAAAAGCTGCAGTAACAGTCTGTGCTCGGAGCCTTCGGGAGCCATAGGGGTAATGTCGAAATGCGATCCAGGAAGCCAGAGTCGAACATGTGGCTGCAGGTTGCAGCCTGGAACACACACCAGGTGGGGAGGCGTTAGAATGTGGCGGGGAGCTGACCTCGGTGGCAGCGCTAATAGCCCGACGTATCTGCCCTGCAGCTCTGGATGTTTGGATGAAAACATGAATGTTACGTTTAGTCAATTTCAGGTTCAGATGTGTTTTTTTCTGAGACGCTGAGTGACGGTTCATCATGAAAAGCTTTTTTTTTTTCTTTTTTAACAGCGTGTCAGGAACTCAAATCATTACAGCTTTTGTTTTGACTTTTTAATTATTTAAGAGTCTAATAATAAATAAATGTAGAGGCCGCAACAATGGTCGGCTGTTGGCAAAATCAGTGAGCATCTATGATTGAAGTTTTATTGATTTGTCCATCATCGTTGGGGCTGGTCGGACATCTGTTGGCAGCTTTTTGATTGGTTCAACTTGTGCAATCAGCAGTCAGATATTCCACCCTGATTGGATTTCATGATTATCTAGATATTGAATAATAACCCTTCCTAGCTTCCTAGCCTCCCAGCTAATAGTAGCTCTCCCTAGCTTCTTAGCTTCTCAGCTAATAGTAGCCCTTCCTTGCTTCCTATTGTCCCAGCTAATAGTAGCTCTTCCCAGCGTCCTAGCCTCCCAGCTGATTGATATGTACCAGCTGGTTATTGGCTGTAATCTTTGTGGTGCGTTCAAGTGCAGCTTCTTGCTCCAGACACAGGCGACGTCTCAGTTGGGCTTCGTTGCCGATTATTTTTTTATATTTGCTGTCCTTACTGTAACAGTCCAGCATTGGACACAAAGCTCCACTTGTACAAACAGACCAGGCCTATTACCAGGCGATGATGAGGCACATAATGCTGATTTGTGGGCTTCATTACATGTCTGACGCAGAGTTGATTAGATTCAAATGGAACTGATGTTCCGAACTGAATATTTTTGGTGTTTTCAGTCGGCGTGTAATCCATCCTCATCTCTATCTTAAATCAGCCTCCTTTACTTTAAGCATTAGAAAAACAAATATTAGTATTTACCCCGTGAGTTATGATCTTGCCAGATAGCGTTCGATTATCCCGCAGAGCAAATTGCACAGAGCAGTGGGCCGTTTGTAATTTTTTTCAACGAGACATATTTTCAGATGTTTTTCTAGCACTTTTCTCACATTATATATATCATAGCGCTGATATACCTGCTTATTGTTGAGCAGATTTTGTCTTAAAATGTAATCTTTTTCTTATACACTAGCATGTATGCCTGCAGCCAAATTAGACTCATTGTGTCCATCACAATACTAAGAAGTCGTTTAACTATAGTCAAATGATTTTCCATGACAGGAACAGTTTCCAGACACAAAAATAAACAAGGATAACTGGATTTGTGGGAAATGTTTCACCTGTGGGAAACTTTTTCCACTGACTACAGGTAAGAAGCCGGACGTTAAAAGACCTGTGTCATTCAAATTTCCGGTGGACTGCGCCAACAAATGTTCCCAAACTTTTAATCATTTAGAACTGAGGAAGCTACGTGAATGAGACGCCTACAAGAAAGTTCAGTTACCCTTGTTCCAGCTTGTCTTTTTGGATATGTTCCTCTTCTCTTTGCCCTACTGTCTCACAATAGAGGACAATGGAGCATTGATGCCATATGAATGATTTACAAAAGAAAACATGCTTCCTTTACCTAAAATGTTTTCCAGGGCAGTTAATGCCGCTGCAGAAACTTTCCTGTGCTTGCTCTGCTGTGGCGCTTTGATAGAGGGAGAAAGATTTCTCAGAGATAAAACTTTTATTTTTGCATTGTTCTAAAAGTTTAAGCCAAAACCACCAAAAGATTTTTTTCCCATTTGAGACCGTCTATGTTTTGTGGCCGTTTGCATGAACAGACCCTTTAATCTGAGCCAGATTAGCTAAATTCCTGCTTGAGCCAGTTTCAGAATTTGACAGATTTGGTCCTGTCTGCAGGGATAAGCATATCGAGGTGTTTCCTGACGACAAAATCCCTCTTAAATCTGTAATTATTACACTGGAGGATTACTTCATGCATCATTATGACAGTCCTGCAGATCCCTATCCTCGAGACTGAGATCAATGTGAAATCTTATGTATGGGCACGTTCTATAAACTCTGAGCCAAACCCTGAAGTAACCCCGAAGTCCAAAAATAACACGCCGGAGCCAGAGAAGGAAAAACGAAAAATGACACAGCAGAAAATCTGACAACATGCATCAAATCTCTTTCCAAACCCAAACAGTGACCCCCGACTGTTGTAATCTGATTTTCTGTCAGAGATAAACCCCACCACATACCTGTCACCCTCCACTGAAACCCCCAGCGCCAGCCTACCTGGAGACCTGAACGTTCAGTACGTCCCATACCCAGGGAGAGCTGCTGTTTTTTAGTTCTCTTTGTATACGCCCTTACAAATTGAGATGAAGCATGAACCGCTGTGAAGACACCTCTTGTCTCACCCCCTTTGTGTTTAGACATCTGGATGCCAGCAGCCTAACAGTGGTGTCAAATGATAGCCGCCGTTCTGCATAATCTGAAACGAGCTCATTTTTGTCAAGGAGCAGGCAGGGGGGAGCACGAGGGGATCGGAGGGGAAGGTGGGAGCTTTTTAATCGCTCTGATCTCTGCATTGAACGGCGTTTCTGCCCTCCAGATCGTTCCGTGTGCATGAGCTGTCAGAGAGTCAGCGAAGAGCAAAGAGTTCTGGCCTCCGGTTCCATCTCTCTCTCTCTCTCTCTTGGTTGCTGTCAGTTCTTGACGTTGTGAAACTCTAGCTGGCACCGGGGTGGTCGGTCGTGCATCAGCTGATCTCGTGTATTTTCTAGGTTTCTTTGCGTATATCGGGGGCCTTTTTGTGCTCGACATACAGGTGCATAGAGCGCACCTTGAAGCATGTGTCAAAGCTGAATCTAGGACTTGTTGGTTTTTGGTTTTTTGCACATGGCTTTACACCCCCCCTCCCCGGTGCAGGCAGTTGAATCCACGTGAGTGCCGTTAAAAGTGGAGCCAACATACTGCCAGCAGATAATGACATGAACTGGTTCTGTGCCTCACGATTTGCATTTGCAGCAGCGACCGTCCCATCATGTTTTGTACTTCACGCTGTCCCTCAGAGGCCTAAAAACTTTACTTGCATAATAACAAAAAACACTTGTGGAATGTGAAATCATGACTTATGGAAACGAGGATTTAGATCAAAAGGATGTTCTGGGATTGTGGGAAGATTCTCTCATTCTCTCTTCTGTTTGCACCGGATTAGTTTTACGTGGGGCGTCCTGTCACAGTCGTAGCTTGTATTGGGTAAATTTAGCACTGTTTGCTGTTTGCACTTCTGGTTGGATGCCAAGCTGCATTTCGTTGTGTATGTACCTGTACCTGTACCTGTATATGCAGTGACAATAACATTGATTTTAATCTAATCCAGTCTAATCTAAGGTGATTTAGGAATAAGCCCCCTACGTCTGTGTTTCGCGGGGCGTTTTCACGTGGGATAAGTAAACCTTCCACACCACTACATGTCTACGTGACTTAATGTTACACGTTTCATACCTCTTTTATACACCGTTTGACAGCTTTAGTTACTTTGCAGATTTGGATCTATAATAAAAATGGGACTGTTGAAACCAGGGGAGACTTTAAATACTACCGAGCAGTATTTATTCAAGCTCCACCTTTACCGATGTGATGAACACATTAATGCATCACTGAATAAAATCTTAAAAATCTTAAAAATATGCTGAATTTGGTTCATCTGATGGTTTTGAGGTTATTTTCTGGGTGTGGGTCTGCAGGGACGTCTTGACCTTGCGTCCAAACTTTGAGTTACAACACAGCGTCCTTAATTCCTGAGTGAAAAGAGACAGAAAAGCTGCAAACAAAAAAAAAAATGTTGATAACAACCTCTGCAGTTACTACAAATTACTAAATGCCCCCAGGTAAAACTAGTCCTGTGCAAAAAGAACATAAAGCCGTTTAAAGCCCTTTTTGGCAAATCACCTACCCCATTTCTCATTTCACAGAGGTCCTGTGATAAAACTAATCCAGCTGTGAATCGGCATCTCTGTGGTTTGGACGGGGGTTATTTTTATTTTTTAAAAGAGTTTTCTTTGTTTCCTGACGTTTTTTCTTCCTCTTTTCACTAAAGAATAATGAAGGCTGTGTTGTAAATCAAAGTCTGGACGGCGGCTTGTGTGCAAAGTCGAGATGTTGCCGCAGAGCGTGCAGAGCCATTCACGGCGTATTTTGATGTGTTTGATTTTATTTATTAATGTTTTAATGTGGGCGGCACGTCAGTTAAGGTTGAGCTGATTTGAATACTGACAGGTAAAATATATATGTTTTTTTTTAAATAATGCAAATCTGCAAAGTAATTAAAGTTGTCAAAAAGTGTAGAGGTATAAATAAAAGGTATAATATTAACTCAGACATGTCGAGACGTAAGGAAAAAGTCGGTAAAGTTGAATAAAAGTTTATTTATCCCGTATGAATGCGCCACACAAACACAGATGTTATTTCTAAATCACATGACCCTCCCAGGTAAAAACCAATCCTGTGCAAATAGGTCAGAAGATGTCAACAAGGTGCCGAAAAATCTGAACATTGTGCGAGTCTTGCATTCATTTTCATATCACCCATGATTTCCCAGAGTCCATCTCTTCTTGGTGACTCACGCCACAGAACACACGGCAAACATTTACACTCGGATCAGGACTGAACCTCACGATGCCGTGTCATCAAGCGTTTACAAATCCCTCCTTGTAGCTCTGCAGTGACAGGAGCTTGGCAGTAATAATTTCGATGAGTGTTTTGTTGCTGGTGCTCGGCCTCCCAGGGAATAATTATGGTGAAGCCACCTGTCTGAAAAGGCTTCGAGGCAACTTGCTGTTCCTGAACCAGTGTGTTGTTTTACTAGTTTAACTTTGTTGTCGGGGCAAGTCGGGACACGAGGCAGATACCTCGCCACAGGCCTCCCCTCTGCTGTTGTGTCACTGTGTTCTCTGTCCATTTTGTGTTCTGCGTCAAGCTGGAGCTTAGGGGATATTACTGGACTATTTGCAAATTAGTGTGGGTGTATTATGTTTTTTTCCTGTAGATACACAAGGTAATATGAACAAGAACAAACAACACTATTGTGTTTCTGCTTCTGCTGTTCCTGAATTATAGAACATTACATGAAATTTAATGCTCTCTTTTCTTTCCCTTTCGCAGGTCTGCGGATGTCCATAGATGCACTGAAGATGGCAACTTCAGGAGCAACTCTCCTTACTCTAGCCACATTCCTGCTGCACGTGGCGAGATGTCAAGGGACAATGGGGAAAGGAAAAGACAGCTCTCCGCTCAGGTTTACACACCACCTCTACAACGCCACCATCAACGAGAACTCTGCCCCTCGGATGTACATCGAGACGGCAGTGAAGATGGGCATCGAAGTGACAGATCCGCTCTGGGACATCAAATATAATGTCGTCTCGGGGGACGACGACGGCTTTTTCCAAGCAGAGGCGGTCAGAGTCGGAGATTTCTGCTTTCTCAGGATCAAAACACGCAGCAGTAACTCTGCTCTCCTCAACCGGGAGGTCAGGGACACTTACACTCTCACTGTGGAGGCAACAGAAAGCACTTTTGACTTCCAGGCGAAGACAAAGGTGCTTGTCCAGGTGCTTGACACCAATGACTTAAAGCCTCTTTTCTACCCTGCCTCGTACAACGTGGCCATCAGGGAGGACACTCCACTCAAGTCGAGCGTGGTCAAAGTTAGCGCCACAGATGCCGACATTGGAAGCAACGCTGAGTTTTATTACTCCTTCACCAGCAGAGCTCACCCTTTTGTCGTTGACCCATTCTCTGGCATAGTCAGCCTCGCCAAGAAGCTCAACCACACCCGGACGGAGAGATACGACCTTACCATTTTAGCTGAGGACAGGACAAAAAAGATATCTGGTCTTCAGAAATTTGGCAACGTTGCCAGGGTTACGGTGAATGTACAGAAGATGCCGACGGGCATGCCGGTTATCACGCCACCCCCAAAACCCACGGTCTCCACAGATGGAAAAATAGCTATCGATGTCCATGTGGAAGCAGGAGTTAAGCCTGTGGAATCCCTTAATATTGTTGGAGGGGATCCCCACAAGTGCTTTGAGATAATCCCCTTAGGTGTGCAGGGCAGTGACTTCCAAGTGATCTCTACAAAGAGGATTATCTGGTCTCAAACTCCTTTTGGGCTGAATCTCTCCCTTCAGGCTAAAGACAGGAGCTCGCCAAGTTTACTCTCCTCAATTACACAGGTCCACATTCCAGCCTATCATTACAGCCCATTGACTTTCTTGGAGGACACCTACATTGTCACACTGAGCGAGTTTTCACCCCCTAAGACTCATGTAGTTAAGGTTTCCGTCAATTCGGTTCCATATAATGTTACTTTTAGCATCAAAAACAACCCAGACAGCTCTAACTTCAAGATAAATCCCAAAACTGGGATTATCGTTACTACAGACAAATTTGACTTCGAGAAAAAGGCTCGATACGAATTTGACGTGGTGGCCAATCATGGTGAAGCGGAGACTCACATCGTGGTGGAGATAACAGACGAGAATGACAACGGCCCACAGTTCACGCAGACTTCCTATCAGGCTACGCTGGATGAAAACGCCCCCGTCGGCAGCAGTGTTATAAAAGTAGCTGCTTCAGACAGAGATAAAGGCAAAAACGGCTTTGTGACGTATTCCATAGCTAATTCAGGCCCTTTACCTTTCATAGTAGATCCTTTCACGGGTGTCATCTCCACCTCTGAACACCTGGACTATGAGCTGATGAAACGGCGGTATCACCTGAGAGTTTGGGCGTCCGACAGCGGCGCTCCCTTCAGTCAGGTCAGCGAATGCCTTGTGACGATAACCCTGAACAACATCAACGATAACGTCCCTCTTTTTGAGAGGGTGGGCTGCAACGTCACCGTACCGCTAGATTTACCCGTGGGGCACACAGTCGCTGAGCTGTCAGCCATCGATTTAGATGAGCTGCAGCAGCTGAGGTATGTCATCGAGTCCGGGAACGAGCTCCTAGTGTTTGACATTGACTCCGTTTCAGGAGCCATCACCCTGAAACAACCGATTCCGGCGCAAGAGGGTTCGTTCACTTTGAGAGTCGTAGCTAGGGATGGCAAGCACCACTCCGAAGCCTCGGTTGTCAGGATAACTGTCACAAATAAGGGTGATGACGCGACGCTCCGCTGTCACGAAACGGGAATCTTCAAACAGTTGACGGATAGACTGATAGAGTCGATCAAACCTGTTTTAATCAATCAAGAGGAAGACACGTTCTCAGATATCCATATCACCAACCGACACTCTCCCAAGTTTGACCTGAGCATTCCCGGCACGATTGACCTCACGGAGGACCACCCATTGAATTCCACCATCATTCAGTTCAAGGCAACGGACGGCGACTCTGGGTTCAACAGTAAGCTGGTGTACGCTATATCAAGTGGCAACGAAGATGGTTGTTTCTCCATTGACACTTTCTCTGGTGACCTTCAGCTAGTCTTCCCTCTGGACAGAGAGAGCAAGGAGTTCTACATTTTGAACATCACAGTTTATGATTTGGGAACTCCACAAACATCTGCGTGGAAATTCATTGCTGTCAACGTTGTGGACGTCAATGACAACGCTCCTGTTTTTGATCAGCCCAGATATGTGATACATGTGCCTGAAAACACAGAAGTGGACTCTATTATTTTTAGTGCTCATGCACTTGACTTGGACACAGACACAAATGGTAATGTCCAGTACTCCCTGCTGACATCCACAGACATGTTCAGAATTGACGACCTGACCGGAGAAGTGACTTTGGCGGCCCGACTGGATCGAGAGAGCTCGCCCAGGCATGACCTCTGGATCCAAGCGAAAGACCGGGCCAAACTTGGCCCTCAGTTATTCTCTACAGTTGATCTGGTTGTGGTGTTACAAGATGTAAATGACAACCCGCCCAAATTTGTACCAAAGGTGTACAAGATAAAAGTTGCAGAAGACGTTCCCGTTGGCACGCTGCTTGTCTGGGTGGAAAGCGTTGACTTAGATCTGGGCACCGGCGGCCTCGTCACATACAACCTCAAGAACACAGAGAACGGGATCTTTCATCTTGACTCCTCCACGGGCGCCCTGACCCTCGACAGAGAGCTGGACTTCGAGAGGCGGCCGTCCTACAACCTCACGGTCCGGGCTGTCGACCACGGCCACCCCCGCTCCCTCTCGTCATCCTGCTTTGTGGAGATCGAGGTTCTGGATGTCAACGAGAACGTCCACCGCCCTGTTTTCACAGAGTTTGTGTATGAAGCCGCTGTGATGGAGGCTGCAGCAATTGGCACATCTTTGGTGACGCTTACGGCTTCAGACAAGGATCTGGGCCGAGATGGAGTCGTCAGGTATCACATCCATGATGGCTCTGGTCTAGGAGTGTTCACCATTGATGAGGAATCAGGTAACCAACAATGGGCTTTTTACTTTTTTGCAAAGTTGCTCAATAGTGTCAAATCGTAATCTAGGGTCAACTTAATTATATTGGTTAGCTTAGCCTAGCACAAAGGTTGGAAACACAGGGAAACACCAAGCTTTGTTCTGTCTAAAGGCAGCAACACCACCGTACAAGGCCCTCTACCACTTGTTCATGTTTTGTTTTTGTAATCCATACAAGAACCAAAGTGTAGAAGCTACAAATCACATGACATTAGTCATGCAAGTTTCTTGTAAGCAACACCCACAGATGTGGCTATTTAATCCGCAATTGCTCTCCAGTCTTTTAGGACTGAAGACTTGGATGAAACGTCTTCAAGAAGCTCTTCAAGTCCAACTGCCTTTCTTTAGTGTTTCTGGACACACTGCGACCTAGATGACTCAGAACCTTCACAGACAGGCTACAGATCAGTTTCACCAGAGGGTTGTAGTCAGTGGAGCCTCCAGGCAGTAACTTGCCCTGACTAAGATCAGGTGACATGATTGAAAGCTCCAGAACTGTTACTAAATGAAGCTTGAGTTTAGTTTTCCAGCTGTCAATAGCACGTTTTCAATAGAAGAAAACACAGTACATATCCTTATGTAGTTTCCCTGGTTGAGTGGTGGTGCATGATTGTACAGCATATTCATATTTCTGCTGTCTCTTTTACCATCAGCATGTCCTTTGCAGAGGATATCCTGTAACCTCATAGTTACCTTCCATTAATCTTCTGATGCACTTAAGGCTCTGATAAAATCAGGGCAAACAGAGTTCTCTGTCATAACGTGACTGTGCTGAAATACGTCTTCTTCTTTATGTCTCTGCTTTTTGAGTTCTCCCTCTGGGTTGTCCTCATCTAAACTACGTTTGAAGGAAACTATGTGTGGAAAAAGTTACATGCCCTTGTTCTTGGGCCCCTCAGTGTACAGCAACTACCGTTTAGTAACCCTCTTGTATACTACAAGAACTTGAGTACATTTTTTAAACACAAATATGTCACCCACGTCGCTGAGCAGAAAATGCCAAATATTTCCCCACCCACCTTTGGACTCCAATCCAGACATGTTTAAAATGTGAACAGGCACCTGAAGCTAGATGAAAGTCACGGTGATTGATATTTCCTGCAGGGTTTCTTGCCGTTATTTAGGATGAAACTGATTATACTGAGTAATTCCTGAGGCACAGAAGTCTGAAACAAGTAAATGCTGCTGGTGTGAAGTTCACAAGTGAAAACTGTGTTTTATCTAATCACAGCTGTTAATTCCCTTTGTTGCTTCTCAGGCGTGATTCGTACAACTGAGATGCTGGACCGGGAGACGGTGCCTCACTACTGGCTCTCCGTCTACGCCACCGATCTGGGGACCGAGCCTCTGATCTCCTGGACTCACGTCTTCCTGGAGGTGATAGATGTTAATGACAACGCTCCTGAACTTTCCCAGCCGGTGTACTTCACATCCGTCCAGGAGAACGTGGACAAGGTCAACTCCATTGTCCAGGTTTCGGCCACAGATGCAGACACGTCCTCTGAGGGGAAGCTTTCCTTCCAGATGCTGGAATCTCATCGAACATACTTCGATGTCGACCCCGAATCAGGTAAATACTGTTTTTACAAACGTTTTGAGCTGCAATTAAAAAAGTTGTTTATAAATTAAAGGAGCACTTCACCAATTGTATACTGGTTCTTGGTGTGCAAACAGTTGTGTTTACAGCTCCAACGTAAAAGAACCAAGGTGATATCCGCTGGGTTTTCTCAGTCTGAGGTTTTTAAAAGCGAATCTGTTTCATAAACCAGATGGTCATTCTCAAACTGTTTGGATCCCAGCTGAGAACTTGACACATTCAGCGGACTGTCTGAATCTAATTCATTGATATTAACTTTTAATATTCAAGTATCTCAAATTTTGAGTGCTGTTGTTCCCCTTTAAGTTTTGCTTGTTCGTAATATGTGAAATTTATCTTGCAAGGCAGCTGGATTTGATGTTGCTCGACAAACCATCTTACCAATCTATGATACGTACTTGGGGCTGATCCGCAAGTGTGCAGATCAGATTATTCAGCATATTGTGAAAACCTACCTGCAGTCATTCTTTGAGCTGACTGATTAAATTTAGCGTACGATTACAACCATGATCCAAGGACAACTTCCCAGATGGTTCCGTGTAGCAAGATGTTGTAATATTATTGATGCATTTTGTTATTCTTCCACCATAGTACCCCACCACAATAACCCGTGTCCTATGAACCAAGTCACAAAAGAGCTATAGAAAGCAGCTTCCTGTAAAACGCTCCTGCATCCATAGCGACTCTACTTGTCATTCACATTCAGCTCAGACCTGTGATTTAATTAAAACCTGATGATCTTGACCAGAATGCAAAGCTCAGTGGCTGCATACGGTTGGATATGTAAAAATGTTATTGCTTTAATGCATTTGTAATTTTATATTCCACATTAATTTAATATTAATGGAAAATAATATGTAAAAATAAACATCCCTCCAGTTTACCTCCGTTCCCTCCTCTTGTATTTTAACCGTCAACTTCTACTCTTATAGATAACTGAGGAAAACTAACTAACTAACTAAAGTTATTTTTATCATGGACTACGCAACTGAAAATTCTAATTACAAATCAGAGTAAATTTTCTTTTCCAAAATGAATACAATATAATAACATGATAATTTAGATTACATCCCGGTCTCAAATTAAAAAGTCCAACTCGACCCTGAGACATGTAATTGATGCTTTTACCGACCAACGTTCCCAGAGTCACTGTCCGATATACAGTGACTCTGGGATGTTGGGTGTAATTAGATCAGTTTGCACAGTGTCATCCTTCCATTTCACAAGCACTTTAAACAGAAATACAGGCTGCATGCTCCCCTTCTGATTGATTTACATCTTTATTCAAACTCCCTTTGTGATTATAAGACATCTGGAAGACCTCTTTTGCAAATTGTTTCGACGTATATGTGTGCTCCAATGTTCCCGTGGTAGATTTACATTTTGATTCATGGCTATTACTGCAGCAGTAAATCTCAAAAGTGTCTTATTTCCAACAAAGGGAGAGTGGGGGGGGNATATTGCCGATATCGCCTAATGCACTGTTACAAGTCTGAGCAGAGTAAGTGATGCAGAACCTGGGTGTGTCGCCGAGAAGGCAGAGCTGGAAAAATAAAACCAACATAATAGGAAACTCTCTCGGAGGTCATTCACAAACTTGCTCATGTGTGATCTGCAAAGAAAAAATGAAAAAAATCTAACATGGCAGGAAGAAAATGCCTGAGACCCCTTCGGGTATCTGTGCGTTTATCGCTGACAGTTGCAGCTGAATCACCTGGTGAGGACTTTGATGTTAAAGCAAATGAGCGCAACGTTTAGCTCTGCTCTGGCGCTACAAGCCACCACAAGTCCCGTCCTCGTCTTCTAATCTGCAGTTGTTTGTCCACACCCTGAGGCCAGTATACCGGAGGATTACAGAGAGAGAGAAGGCGAGTTTTGGTTCGTAGCGAAAGGCAGGGCAGGGCGGGAGGTGTTGAAACAGCCGCAGAGTGTCACATTAGCACATGGGTTTTCTTGTGTAAATGCAGGTGTATTTGAGATTCATTTACTCGTGCACAGACACGAGCATGGGATAAAATGTGCATGGCTGAAAAGGGTTATTGTGTCACTGTGTAGTCTTTGCTCTGAAAAGATTTCCCCAGTGTCACGTCCTGGCTGTCATGGGAGCGACACTAATCTAAAGGTTAGTTCTTCAATGAGTCCATTAGAATAAGAAGAGAACTGGTGCAACAAGAAAAGACAAACTGTTATACATTGGAAAAATGTCAAAATTAAATTGAACATGCATGTCGATATACTTGAATACCTTGGTGTTGGTTTAATGGTTCGGGTTTGAGACAAGGAACCTTGTCAGTCTCGTCCAACACCTTTTTGAGGAACTTTGATTGAAAGCTAGACCAGATCCTCAAGTATTTCTACTGCTAATTACTTCATTCTGGAAAATGAAGTGAGTCAGACAGACAACAGTTATTAAACACTTGAATGTGGATATTTGGTGAGGTGGTAATAGGAGATCATCATTTAATACTACCAACAATAAGATGACTAAACAGAATCCATGGAGTCCACTCAGGCTAAAAGGCTGCACCCAAACAACACCAACAAACACTGAACGTTTAAAAGAAGAGAAAAGTTACCTGGAGACGGCGTCAAGGAGAAACATCTCCCAGAGAGCGTTAGGGAGTTTATGTCAGCATTGGACTGAATCCAGTCGACTCTAGGAGAAGACAAGAAAGACAAGGAAAGACTTTAGGAAGCTACAGGAGACCAACTTGAGGACATTTAGGATCGGATCAGGACTAAGATCGGCCGATACTGAATATTAAAGCATCCATATTGGATTGGGAGGCAGACAACTTGGTGTTTAATGACAACACACCACAGGGGCTGTAGCTCAGTGAGTAGACCGGGATGTCCTTGGTACATGGACCGGGATGTCCTTGGTACATGGACCACAAACTGAAGTGTCCCAGGGTTGAGTTGTGCCCGGAGATGGCCTGGCACTGTTGTATGATTGTGAGTGTGCTTGTGGAAGACAAGGAAAGACTTTAGAAAGCTTCAGGAGACCAACTTTAGGACATTTAAGATCGGATCGGGACTAAGACCGGCCGGTATTGAATATTAAAGGATCGGATTGGATCGGGAGGCAAAAAACTTGATCGGGACATCCCTGCAGTCTACTTACCACAAACCGAAGTGTCCCAGGACCCTGAGTTGTGCCCGGAGATGCCTGGCACTGTTGTATGATTGTGAGTGTGCTTGTGTGAGTGAATGGGCTGACGTGTCATTGTGAATGTCAAGTGCTTCAGGTAGAAAAGCAGAATATAACAAATAAAGACCATTTACTGTTTTGACCCCAGACATATGACATGGGGCGATGTCGCAGTCAGCCTTCACATGTTCTTGATGTCGTCTTGGTTCGTCTGCGCCTTTTAACGCTTTTGTGGCTCTTTACAAACATCAGTTCAATACAGTAGTCCATACAAGACTACTTTGCACACAAGGTATAAAAAGAAGAATCTGCTGACAGTCACTCTTATCCTTTACACTTTGAGCTGTCGAAGTTCCTTCTACCTGACGACAAAGAACACGATGAACATCTCAGACACTTTCATGGCTGTAATAAATCCATGTAAAGGGAGGGAGATGGTGTTACCTTGAACAACGCAAACATGCTGTTGAAATCAGATCTTTGGAACATGACCCACCTTGTCTTCTTTTCTCAAATGATTCCGCTATTACTAATGTGCAGGGTTGAATGGTGTAGAAACTCTCATGCCTCGACAGGATGGATATGACTCAGGGCTGTTTCTGACTAAGCCGATATTTTCCTCAAGCATGAAGTGCGCTTTATTCTGCGGCGATTATCTGTTCGATTCAACCCATTAGATGGTAAGCAAGGACAAATTCCCGGTGAATTGTCCAGTCCGTTGTTTATTTTTTATTACTGAAATGCTTTAGAAAACCGGTGTGTCTCGGCCGACCAGAGTAGGTTTCATAATGTCTTTCACACACACACGCAAAAAAAAAAACAAGTTTGTTTGTTGACAAGGCCAGGCAAGTTAGGAATGTGCCCAGCTCATTAGCATTTTGTAACAGCACATACCTCAAATTACTGCAGAACCTTTTAGATCCTCAAACAGATAACAATAATGTGAAGATTTCTGGCGTCTCCGTTAAATATTTTAAAATCCACAGGCCACAAATTGAGATGGGTTGTAATTAAAGGATGACTCTGCCTTTTGTGTTACACGAAATGAAGCAGAAATGAAACTGAATGAGATGCAAACACTCTTTCAAGTGTCGCTCTGGTTTGTTTTACCTGCAGCCTTAAGGTGTTAAACGACGCTCCTGCTGCAAATTAGTGTTGATCCCAAACGAATGCATCATTTCCTCCAGTTTGATTTCCTAAAAATATAAGAGATCAAGGTTCATGATTCATGATGTTTGTTGTCACGTGTGCAGTAAAGACAGCGGTTCAGACCACACAATGAAAGTCTTCTAATTCGTCACTGTCATCCTTGTCTTTCTTCTCCTCCAAATTCTTCTTCCCACAGTTTCTCTTCTTCTGCTTCTTTTTCTTCTACTTTTCGTTTCTTCTCTTTTTCTGATTCTTCTCTATTTCGTCGTTATCATCCTTGTCTTTCTTCTCCAACTTCTTATCCCCCTAGTTCTTCTTTGTCTTCTCCCTTTTCTACTTTTTAATTCTTCCTCTTCTATTTTGTTATTCCTCCTTCTTCTTCCACTTTCTCTAATTCTCATCACAATCATATTCCTCCTCCAAATTGTTTTTCCACTTTCTCTTCTTCTAATTCTTCTTCTTTCTTCTTTCTTCTCCTTCTACAAATTCTTCCTCCTCTTCTAATTCTTCTCACTTTTCTATTTTGTAATTATTCCTCTTTTATTTTATCTGTTTTTCTTTCTACTACCTCTCCTAGCTTCTTCTTCTCCTTCTTCTACTTTGTCTAATGCATCGTCATCATCTTTTCTTCATCACCTAGTTCCTCTTCTTCTTTTAATTCTTCTTCTTCTCCCTCTTCTAGTCTCTAATTCTTCTTCTTCTATTATTCTTCTTGTAGTTTCTGTTCTTATTGTGTAAGTTTGTTTTTGTTTGTGAAGATTAATTTGTTGAATGACGCTTGAAGTGAACCATTAAGCTAACACCATTATTCCTGTTCATTTTACATAAATATATACTTAACCAAACATTATGTCGGTGTTGATCATCATGGCGCCACTATCAGCAGCGTACAATGAGGGAAGAGTTTTAACAAAGAGCTCCCAGAGTTTCTTTCTTACATGATGCAATGTTTTTCATACAAGCTCATTGATCCACCGTCTTATTAAGGGTGGATCTTCAGATTCATTGCGGTGCTTAGCAATCAGAATAAAATATTAAATTTAACACAACTCATGTTCCCCAGTATCCCACAGCTTAAGGAAATCTTTTCAATTTATTTTTGAAGTTAAAGCTTCTCCAGAAGTCTTCCATCTTTGGCCAACTGCAAAGCACGTGTACAAGATCATCTTTAGTTATTTTGCTTCTCTGACACATATTGTGATGATATCCCAACTATTAAAAAATATTCATACAGTATATGGCACATTAAATAAGAGCATGTGTATTGTATCGGACCGTTTTTAAATTACCGTAATGACTTGAATATTCGTTTTAGCAACAAATATCAGCAGCCTGTGCAGTTTATATCCAAAAATATCAAAGAAAATGCTGTTGAAACGTGGTATTCCGTGATTAAATGTATGCTAGATTATATAAAGTATCAGCGAATAAATCCAATTTATAGTAAAAAGTTAACTTTCAATCTAACTTTGCTAGCTAGCGCCTGTAAAGTTAAGCTAGCTCACGTTACGTCTGGAGTCGTTTCCTCCAAGGTTTGATCTACTCTGTTTAAATAACTGTAAATCTACATAGTCTAAAAGTCAAGAGCACAAACATCGATTTCAAAAAGTGGCAGTAATGTAAAATTTTATTAATGAATGACACAAATAGCTTCTCGTGCTACGCGTTTTCGGGAGTAAATTAGACCCTGGCGGGTCGCCATAGTATTAACATTATATGGGAAACTCTGTGAGACCGGTCCATATCATCAAATGTGTAAAATAAATCTTCTTTCCACTTGTGTTTTTTTGGATATATAATCTCATATGACGCTATTAGTGGCAGCATATATATCAGAAATGATTCCTTCACATGATGTATGCGACCGGTTGCAGAGATATGTTTCTAAAGTGGATTCAGTTAACATTTTACAGCTTCTTCGGGGACTGATGCGCCCGAGGCTGAATACCACAGACCGGTTAGGGAAGACCTTTAAATATTTTCTGTCATGAAATAAATCACGTTTTTTTTTGTTGTTGTTGTTTTTGATGTGGAATATCTGTTTCACTTCTGGCCTATCTGCTGCAGACCGTCTGCATTTTTCTGCAGATATTTTAAACGCTTAAAAGCCTCTTAATTATGCTTTCTGTCTCTGAATGCACCTCAGCAGACTTTATCTGTTTCAGAATGAATGCAGCGATTAGATGTCTGTGATCTGATCAGATAGTGGTCTCTTTAAGGATAACTGCTGGAAGACTTAATTAGTTGGAGACCGTTTCAGGCTGTTGTTTATCCCCACCACCACCTTATTTGCATACGTTTGTTAATGAGGAAGACACTTTGAATTCTTAGTCCAACAAAGAATTTCTCTTTTGAGAGACTCTTCTTTCTTTGTCTGGGTCTTGATATTTCTGAAATGTTACTCAGAAATAAGACGTCTCACTTGAAGATTTGGACAGTGAGTTGAATATTTTAAAGCAAGAAAAGACCAGAAGCAGGAGCAGCAGCAGAAGTAGATTTGCAAACTGGCTCTGGACCCGAAGAGAAAAGACAAGGGAGCAAACACACCGGGTCCCGACTTGCCAGACATCGCTGTTTATCTTCTCGTGGGTTTTGACAGCGGTCCGGCACGGCTGAGTGAAAACAGGCGACGAGGGGGAGAGAGGCCTTTAGCCCTGATTCCCATGTCTGCGCTAATGACAGAAACACACTTTCTAATGTGCCCCACCTGTCCTAATGACCCTCAGCAGGGTCGTTCAGTCCACTCACAACCCCCCTCCAGGTCTGTCTGAGGACGTCAGCTCACACTTAAACACGTCTGTTTGTCAGACGTTCTACCTCGGTCCAAGCTTCTTGTTTCCCTTTATTGGCTTTTAAATTTTGCGCTGTTGGAGCTGCTTTTACTACTTGGAAACACTCACAAATATTCAGTTTAAGAAAAAGTCCTGCATTCAAATTCATGAAGTAGAAGTATTTCAGCAGAAAGCATCAAAACTAAAAGTACACAATGACAAATACTGCCCAGAATAACCTTTAAAGTTTCTGTTTAAGCTTTAAATCTTTTGATTAATGCTTGTTTCACTACTGAAAAAACAGAAACTGCAACAGAAAAATATTATTAATTATTTTGGTTTGCATTCAAACTATTATAAAAGTAGAAGGATAGAAGTATTTCAGCAGAATGCTTCAAAACTAAAGTACTTTTTTGATGGTTTTAACCCCTTAACGCCTAGTGTCGTGAATTTGCGACGCACTGTTTCTGCTCAGACTGCAACAGCATGTAATACTCCAATGGCGGTTTGTGCACATTCAAAAAATTCCTCTGAACCTCTTGCAAGTACTAGTTTCTCGTAGAACCGGTCGGAGTGGTAAGCAAAAATACAAATAATTAATTTCTCCGAAAAATCAATTCATGCGTTAACGGGTTAAATCACTTATCAACACTGGAGTGAACACATTAACTTGCCTTATTTTAATGTATATTATCTACCGCGTTGGCAAATACCATCCAGAATATTCTCCAGAATAACCTCAAAATTTCTATTTAAGCCTTATAATGTTTGATTAATGCTGGTTTTACTACTGGGAAGCAAGTTACTGCAACAGAAAAATATTCCTGCATATAAATGAATATAAGAAGTATTTGAGCAGAATGCATCAAAACTAAAAGTACTTGTTTTGCAGAGTAAATAGTATAATGTCTAATAATCGATTCAAATATTTAATCACACGTCTTTAAATGTCTGGATATTTTCCAGTGGATAAATTTGGTGTCTTTATGAAAATATATGCTGTTATTGGTGCAAAAATCTAACACAACGACAAATAGTACGTATGAGAAGTTGTTAAACAATGCAGGAAATCGATGCATAAAGTCGTTTGTGTCAAGTAATAAAGTGTTGAGACACTTCACTGCTCCCAGGACTTATTTTTAACTGTATCCTGGTTATTGCCTGGAAGACTGACCTCAGTTCTTCTACTAAAAAAAGCTCCTCAACCATCTGATAAGACGTTCTGCTGAATTTCACTGAACTCTAACAGTATTTGGGCTGCTTCCCACAGAAATAAAACAAAACATCACCCTTATGCAGGGTTTCTGACGCTCGCCGTCACTTTCTCCTACCTTCAGTGGGAAAGTGTAAAACCGTTCGGTATCGTATCAGTGCTTCTGTCGTCACACAACAGTTTGAACAGAGTATCTCCATCTCTGCCACATTCCAGCCCTATCTCCACCAGATATGAATATTATACCTGCAGCCACAAACCACACAACACATTAATACACAACGTCTGTGCAGCTACACATTCAGCCACAGACGGTAAATCAGTCGGACAGGTTTTATAGCTGCTAATTAAACGGAACAAATGCGCACGGCAAAGCAGGAAGTGGCTGATGAGCAGGAAACAAAAGATAAACACATTATTAATGTTATCTCTTTGTGAACGGCTGAATCAGCAGCTTTAGTCTTTAACTGCTGATCGCTGGGAGTTAGAAGATCACTGCAGTAAACCAGGGATCAGGAAACAACTGTCAGTCAGTTATTCTTCTATTCTCCTGATTGCTCTTCTTCTTCTTCATCTAATTCCTTCTGTTCCCCTTACAAATTCTTCTTTATAATTCTTCTTCTTTGTGTTCTCCTTTCTTGTCCTCCTCCAGCTTCCTCTGCTTCTTCGTCTTCCATTTCTCTTCATTATCTAGTTTCCCTTCTTCTAGTTTCTTCTTGTTTTATGGAATCGTTCTTCTTTCTTCTTCTCTCACTCCTAATTCTTCTCCTTCTGCTAATTTCTGTTCTACTAATTCTTCTAAAATTGTTCTTCTAATTACTCTTCTTCCTAATTCTTCTTCTCGTTTTTTCCTTCTCCTCCTCCAAATTTGTCTCCTTGTCCTAATTTATCTTTCTCTTCTCTTTTTAATTCTTCTTCTTGTCCTCCTCCAGCTTCTTCTTCTAATTCCTCTAATTCCTGCTAATTTCTTTTTAACTAATTCTTCATCTTCTTCGATCTTCTCTTCCTCCGACTTGTTCTTCTAATTGCTTTTTGTCTAACTGTTATTCTGTCTTCTCCTTATTTTATTTATCTTCTTGTTGTTTCTCCTCCTCCAAATTCGTCTCCTTGTCCTAATTGTTGTTGTTCTTCTCTGTCTTCTTCTTCTCTTTTTCCTACTTATTAATTCTTCTTCTGCTGTATCGTCTCCACCTACTTGTTCTCCTTCCAGTTCGTCTAATTCTTCTTCTTCTAATTGCTCCTCTTCCTAATCTCCTCCTAGTTCATCTCCATTTTATTCTTTCTCCCAAATTCTTCTTCTTCTTCTAATTACTCCTTCTTCTCCTTCTTTTAGTCCTCGTTTACGTTTTTGTCTAATTCTTCTTCTTGCTTCTCATTTCCTCTTCTTCTTTCTCCTCCTACTCCAGGTTCTTCTTCTTCTACTAGATAGAAGTTTTGAGAGTTTAAAGATAAAACACTTTGAGCCGACTTATTGATCTTAAATAATAAACGTTATCTCTTTATTAAAGGCTGATATATGTGTTTTATTTAAAGATCCCTGCACTAACGCTCTCCCTCTTGTTCTTGATCCTCTAAAAAGCTAAAATCAAGTGTGAGATGCTCCAGAATAAACCGCAGTTAAGAGCCGCAATAAAAACATCTTGTAACCGACTCTTCCCTCCGCCCTGGCTTCACCATTAAACGCCGTCGTCTCTTATCCAAACACTTGTCACCTGACCCTCGTTATTATCCTGCCGTTGGCGTTAGCCGGCATGTCTCTGCTATTAGAGCTAATTGCTGCTCTCAAACACTTGACTTAATTTCTTTAGACGGGATGAGATCAGGGCAGAACATGCTCCTCTAAAACTCCACGGAGCAGGTGACATTAAAGCAGAAGGTTGCAGCTTTAAACATTAAATCATTCATTTTACACTTTTATTGAGACTTTATGGACATAACTGTGATCCAGAGGTGAGATCACATCCACATCAGCTTGACTGACTCATCCAGACGAGTCACTGGTTCTTCAACTAACGTCCTTCAGCTTAGAAATAGATTTTGTTTTATTAGGTTTTCACGTACGCTGCTGGATTTCTTTGGGGGGGACAAGTCTGAACTCGGCCTAAACACCAGCCGTGGAGTGATTCCCAACAGACAGCAGCCAAACGTGTCTCAATGACCTGCTGAGACACATGGTTTATAACATCAGGAGCAAACGGCCAATCAGCTGTCTGCCCCCGACCAGACGCTCCGTCAGCTGCTTTAGATGTTCGGTTTAGAGAATCGGTTTCTGTAAACAGTACAGGATGACGATGCCACTGCCGCAGCGTATTGGTTGTTTGTCTTGTTGCAGCATGTTCTCTTTTATTTTGTCTACAAACGTCTGATATTACTTTAACACGATCGTCCTGATGTGAATCCGGTCTGTTCACTTCTTAGTGAGGAAGTCGTTCTGTGTTTAGTTGATGATTCTCTCGACGTAGTTGTGTCTCAAAGAAATGTTCAACAATGAGTTGACTCTGTCCAACTTTGACCTGGGTTAAAGGTTTACTACTACTACTACTACTACTACTACTACTTCTTCTTCTTCCTTCTCATCTTCTTCTGGCCAACTCCTCCTCGCCTTTTTCCTCCTCCTCCTTCGCCTTTTCCTCTCTTTCTTCTTCTCATTCTTCTCCCCCTCCTCCTCTTTCTCCTTCTTCTTCTTCTCCTCCTCCTCCTCCTCTTTTTATCTTTTTCTCCTCCTCCTCTTTCTTTCTTCCTCTTCCTCTCTTCTTCTTCTCCTACTCTTTCTCCTACTCTTTCTCCTTCTTTCTCTCCTCCTCATCCTCCTCCCCCTCCTCCTCTTCTTTCTCTCTTTCATATCATCCTCCTCCTGCTCCTCTCTTTCTCCCTCTCCTCCTCCTCTTTCTCCTTGTTTGAGTTCTCTTCACGCAATGATTCAGAATTCAAAATATCCCCACTATTCTCTATTAAGTATGATCACTTTGTTGGTTTGTGTGTTTTTTTTCCCAGCAGTAAGGTCGAGTGAAAACACACAAACACACTCACAGTAACACAACAACACTAACACAACAGATGCAACGTCCATAAAGCAGACTGTGTTTTCTTAGGTGCCATCAGTTCAGTCGCTCAAACACCTACAACAACAACAGCAGCAGCAGTAACAGTGCTCTCATTACTGCCCCGCTCTGTTTGTTTAGGTGCAGTTAGCACTCTCACTTCCTGGGACGGTGACACACTAACTGATTCCTTCTGTGTGTGTGTGTGTGTCGGCAGGTGTTATCAGCACTCTCTCAGCTTTGGATCGGGAGGATAAACCGGAGCACAGCATCGAGGTGAGACTCTCTGGAACCGTTCAGACCATCCCGAGGGGATCCGATCACAAGTGACCAGCTCAAAGTAGACCCAGTGCACAGGTGGAGGTGGTCTGGGACGTATTTGACCTCCTTCATTTGGTAGTGTGAACACACAGCGAGTCCTGTGTCACATTAAACACCACCTACTCAGTTTTGCCTCATTCATTCAGAAATAAAAACACACACACAGAATTTTCTGTCACTGCTTCAAACAGCACATTAGTGACATTAATCTGAGGACGGAAGCTTCCAGGGTTCAGTTATAATCTGAGCTCTGGGTCTAAAATAACTAACGCCAAGCAGGAAAGAGAGTGAGAGAGACTTCACAGCTTGTTCAGAAATATATATCACCTCCACAAGTCATTACCATACCATACGGCCGTTCATGGTTCTGAAACGGTCGTAGATCCATTAGAGACAGCAGCTGACTACAAACGAGAAACTGAGATCAGATCTCAATGTATTTTCAGCTGGTTACTTGTGATCAGATCAAATATCTTGGTCTGAATGAATCCTTACAAACAACAGCTACCTTCTTCCTTCCTTCCTCGACAGTACAACGTGTTTTTAATCCACCTCCTCCCTCTCACCTCCCAGGTAATCGTGTCAGATAACGGCTCGCCGCCTTTGCGCTCCACCGCCACCGTTGTGATCCGAGTCCTGGACGCCAACGACAACCGGCCCAAGTTCACCGACAAGCTTTTCCACGTCAAGCTGCCCGAGCAGCGGCGCCACGACGGGCGGCGGGAGGTCTGCAGGATGGTCGCGCGCGATGACGACGAGGGCTCCAACGCCGTGGTGACCTACAAGCTCCAGGACAACGCCGACGGCCGGTTTGAGATCGACGCGCTGAGCGGCGTGGTGACGTCGCACGGCGATTTCTGGCCCGGAAACTACAGCATCCTCACGGTAAGCGTCCAGAACGGCTATAGTTTAGTAGGCTGGCGTCATGACAACCAGATCTGAACCCTGCATGGGGGTTTGTGACCCCATTGTTCTCTAGAGCTTTATTTTGAGTTTTCTTTGATGTGTGGAGCTTAAAAGGACAAATCACTCGCTCCTTAATCCTCTGAAAAGCACGACTCCGAACGCCTTCAGTCTTTGTCATCCCTCTGCTTTGTGGAGGTCAGAGCAGATCTGTCTGTACTTTAGGTTTCCCATCCTCCTTTCTATGAGGAAGGCCCAGTGCATTCATTGGGGACTATTTTCAGTGGCGGATAAATTCAAATGTGTTTCTCTGGGGAGTTAGCAAGCAACTTATATAGTCCTCCAACCACTTTAGTCACACAACTGTTTTCAACACTGTAAATGTGTGTATATACGAGCTACCCCCTCTGAGTTTACACTTTGTGTTTAAAGTCTACATTTTATATTATTTTTTCACAGTTTTACATTTACACTTATATTGTTTACCTTGTGTTAAAACTCCAGTCATGTGTTATGTGCAATTAATACTGTTTTACTGCAGTACTTTTTTACTACAGGCTGCAGATACAAAAATATATTTCACTGTGCATTGTGCTATGTATAACTGTGCCAAATAAAACTCTCATCTTAATTTCTAGATGTAAAAAAATACATAAAGAAATCTCTATAATGTGTTTTTTCTACATTAGTTACTCAGGAATACTGAACCTGTGCAGTTGATGGAAAGTTTGCAAGATTTATAAGCAGAACAATCACATCTGATCACCGCATTGTGTAAATTAGTTCTCTAAAGAACTGTTCTGTTCTTTCTGTTGAACAAAATTTACAAGATAAATAAAACCAAAAATGCAATTATGCTAAAGCTGCAAAAATGTCAGCATATAGGCTAACAGAAGGAGAACAAACAAACTGTACTAAATTAAATTCCAGTAGGAGGGTGAGGCTGAATCAGGGCCAGAAATTATCTTATTATCTTCGGCCCGTCACAGAGAATGATTGGGCCGATAATATATGGGGAAAAAGGTTTCCTAGAAAAGTGTTTGTCAGTTCTGAGAGACCAACAACAGTCTGTATCTTCCAAAATGCAAAATAAAAACTGCAGCAGTTTGAGGAGGAGGAAGAATCTGTGTCCTATCGTAGATCAGATCACTCTCGCTAGTTGGTATCAGTTCGTTCTTCTCGACGTCAGTGAGGACAAATTATAATGCACCGAGTGTGTGATTATTCATTCATTCATTCATCTTCTGTAACCGCCTGTCCTGTGAAGGGTCGTGGGGACGCTGGAGCCTGTCCCAGCTGTCATTGGTGTGAGAGGTGGGGTACACAGAACATGCAAACTCAGAAACACAGAAAGGCCCCAGATGGCCGACGGATTCAAACCCATAACCTGGTAGCTACCACACCACCGTCCTGCCTGTGTTCATTAAAACGTCCTTTTCTGCGTTGACTCCCAGATAAAAGCAATGGACCAGGGCAGCCCGCCGCGCTCGTCCACGTCCCGGCTCGACGTCGAGTGGGTCGCCCTCCCGCCGCCCTCCTCCGAGCCGATCACGTTCGAGGAGCCCCACTTCACCTTCGCCGTCATGGAAACGGAGCCCGTCACTCACATGGTGGGCATCGTCATGACGGAGACGCACGGGCTGAGGTGGTTCGACATCGTAGGTGAGTGGGGAAAAGAAAACAAAGACACATTACTCTCACTCTCTAGGAAGCTTCACAGAACAAAGTTTGAAGGCAATGATCTCTAAAAGAAGACAAACGATGGATATAAAAACACTACTACTAGTATTTATTTCCCTCTACACTCAGTTTGAGGAGAGAAGGAATCAGAGGACGCTCCTGAAATCAGAACTCCCTGATCGCAGAGTAATGGCCTCCCATAGATCACAGGGAGTCGCTGCGTCCACGGCGCCGAGGAAACGATACCCGACAGTCACCGTATTGCCACTTACACGCAAAGTGCTGACTTGTAGCGAGCCGGGGAAAACAAACAGGTCGCGATCATCGTCCATCCTTATGGGGCTTCACACAAACTGCAGATGAGTTGCTTTCTAAAAGGTCAGCAGAGTCCCGCAACAGTGAATGATGTTTAGAGGACGAGCGGGCGGGTGAACTTCAGCGTTATTTATTTCTTTAATCAGAGCTGCTGCCTTTCGCCGAATCCACTTCGGGTTTGTCAGCTCAAAAGAACTTAGAGATGGAGGCTGCAGCAGAGGGGACGTTTGGTCGGGTAATGGGGAACACTGCAACGTCTGCAAATAAATACGTGGAAAAACAAAAAAACCTATGAGATCGGTTCATCAGCGTTTTTCTGCAGGAAATATCCTCCTCCCCCATCCTGCAGCGTTCACGTCATGTTCCTTGATTAGTTTAGAGCAACCACATATAATAACTGGAGAATAATAGTAGTAACTGAATTGTTCACAGAGCTTTTTAAAGGACAGATTAAAGGCTGCAGATGAATAATAGAGTCTTGCCGTCACAAAGGAAGTGTTCCCGTAGTGACGGATGAACCGAGGGTTTCCTGGTGTTAGCGGGAGCAGCGGGACGTTTCTCTCTGTGAGGATAAAACAGCAGCGCTCCTCCTCTCATCACCGGCCAGATCACTGCAGGAGGCCTGGCCGGCCACTTCTTCCTCACCCCCCTCCCGGCCTCTCGTCCTCCTCAGGCTCCTCTCAAACCCCAGGCGATAAGAACTGTCCCCGTCAGAGCGAGAGAGAGAGAGAGAGAGAGGGCTTTGTAGAAAACAAAAGGCGTGGAAACATTTTTTCAAGTGGAAATCGGCCCTCCTGGCTCCGGAGGTGTGTCGTTTCCGTTTTGAGCCTCGGGAGGAGAACACGCGGGTCGTTCGCCAACCGCCTCCTGTCGTGAGCAGAGAAAGGCCGACGTTCCTCCTGCTTGGTTCACGGTGCCAAGCTCGGAGTGTGCCAGAGCTGAGAGGAACACAACGGGGACGCTCGGTCGTCTCAGGGCTGCTGATGCCGTGACATTTGCTATATCACGAAGCGTCCTGCTCTAGAATATCACACCAAGTCTACGCATGTCGACTGAAGTCTCTTCAAAGTGATTTCATTATGTGTAAAAGTCTGGTTAGCTTAGAAGAAGACTGGGTGGCGTCCAGTCATTTGAATTGAACCCACATATTTCTTGAAGAAACGTTTTGAAGCTCAGCATGGCGTCTCCCGCCACCGCCGCCATCTTGGTTAGCACCACCTAACTCCCAGCTAATTCAAACATGCTCAAACGAGTGGGTGGAGCTGAGGATTGTGGGTCAACACCTTGTGCTTTTCTTCATGTTTTTTGTTCCTGAAGTGTTTTTGTGGCTGCATCCTGCTGGGGATGGCTGCTGCCATCAAGGAGTGTCATTGCTATAGGGTGGGGGTGCCTGGTCCGGTCTGGTCTGGTCTAGGTGGGTGGTAGATGACACATTCTTCAGAAGAGTTTAGCATGAAGCTGAAACTTGAAGGTAAATCTTTTGGGAGTAAAGATCACGTCTAGTCCTCGTTTTGAGTTAACGCCATCGCTTGCATCGTGTTGTGTTTTCAGTAGCCGTGACAGTTCTGCGTATAATCAGTCAGAGCTGAAGTGTTTGTTGTAGCGTTGGATAATTGTGCAGCATTTTTCTCTCTGTGTGGCCCGTGACCAGAACTCGGTAATTATCACTGACGGCTTGTCAACCGTCCCGTCAGTCAGTGCGTCTCTCCTCTCCTCCGAGTTTTAATTTACTTTTTGTCTGGAGAGACGTTGTCATGTTTCTGTTTTATTCCGATCCGTCCCAGTCTGCTCCTCGGTGGCGTATCGCTGACCCTTATCTCGGCATCGGTGAGATGAGGGCTGTTGTGTCACAGGGTTCCTCCTCTCCCATGCAGATATGATCCAAGTATTCATTGCCCCCGCTTTACCTTCCTCCTCTGCAGCAGATGCCTATCGCAGCTCTCTGGCCGCGAGATAACTCACAGAGACAAATGAAGACTTCCCTCGCTGTCAAAATAACTCAAACACCTCCTGTGAATCTGCACAAAAACAACAAAAACACCTCGTTTGGAGTCGGGTGAGGGTGGGGGGGTTGTTATATCACAAAATCAGTGATATAACAGAGGCAGGAGAAGGATTTCATTTCCTCCAGCTCCACTGCGCCGTGTATCCCAGCTGGGTACCATGTGGTCAAGATGAGGGTCAGCACCTCCAGGTCCAGGGCCGTGGTTCCCTGCAGGACGAGGTCGGTTCCCTGCGGGGGGGCGGTTGAGTTCAGGCTTCTGTGTTTTCTAAATTCAACAGAAACGCCTACCTGAATGAGAAGCGTAATAAACCGCCCCCCCCTCGTTGTGAAAAGTTTGGTTTAACATTCAAACAGCAGTCAGGGTTGGGCTGTCACTGAGGATCGTTGCAGAACGTTTGTCAGTTTAGCATGAAAGCTGGAACAATGGGCCTGATTGTATTTTAATAACATAAAATAGAAGCTGTCAACCACATCTCACTGCCGTCATCGTCAGGAAATAACTGAGAAATCACCCACGGGTTACGACTGCCAGATAAGACATCAGTATTAATGTGTCCAGCGTTCACTCTGCCCCCCGTGAATCCCCTCGAGGAGTTAACTTGATTAATCGTATCGGGGATTTGCGAGATGTTGAAAAAGACGACACAGAATAAAAACACATTTCAGCTCCATAACATGTGGCTTTGCTTGTGAATTACAGGATTGTTTAACCTCTCTGGGGCTTTAGAGATTTAGGACCTTGATGAGGTGTCTGAGTTGAACCAGAAGCCAGAAACACACAAGAAAAATATAGTTTTAGGTTTAATATGTGTTAAACCTTGCAGCAATTATCTAAAATAAACATTTTTGTTCCTCCTCAATTTTCACTGACGTAGCAAAGTTGGGTTTCCAGTGGTAACATGCTAAAGCATGATATTCCAGACGTCCCTCAAGATGAATGTTAAGGTGTTCCCAGGCCAGTAGAGATAAACAGTTGAAATTCAGCCTGACAGACATCAAGATATACCCAGAAATCACCCTAATCAGATAACCAAACCACCTCTACCGACAACTTTTGACACGAAGGAACATCAGCTGTACTCTGAGGTCCTTCTAAATTAATTACCTCATTTATGCCACGATTTCCATCCACTTATCTGAATTCCAAGGTGTTCCCATGCCAGTTGGGATGTGCAATTCACCAAATTCAGCCCGATAAACCTCCAAAGGGAGGCACAGGATCAGCAGTGGCTTTACTCCACTAGAGGCTTCTCCATGGCACCTATCCCATTGTTGGCGTTCCCAGGCATGTTGAGATATGCACAAGATAAACCACAAGATTTAGCCGGTAAACCGTCCTCACCAGATAACCTAACCACCTCTACTTGTATCTTTCCACATGAAGGAACAGCAGCTCTAGTCTGAACTCCGTCTAAAATTAACTTATTTCAGTTTTATCTCAAATCTGCATCAACGTATTTCGAATTCAGGTGTCCCTGAACCAGTCTAGATATGTAAACCCTCCACCAAATTCAGCAAAATGAAACCCTCCTCACCAGATAACCGAGCCACCTCTACTGGCAACTTTCGTCATGAAAGTGCAGCGGCTCCGGTCCTAGCTCCTTCTAAAATAAACTTCCAGGAGCTTCCAGGCGTTCCCAGACCAGTTTAAATAACCTGCAAATTCAGCCCTAAACGTCCAAAAGGAGGCACCAGATTCCAGAAGCAGCAGTAGCTCTTCTCCAACCTCCTTCCAAAATGAACTCTGTTTACTAAACTAGAGTTACTTTTCTTTCTACATAATTTTCATCTGCTCATCTGGAGTCAGGTCTCGTTGGTGACAGGCCACAGGCTAAGGATGGTATTTCAGAGTTCCTTCTCGTGAGGAATCCTGGGGCGTTCCCAAACGAGATATCACACCCCTCCAGTAAATTCAGGGTCTTCTCTCAGCTGGCGGCGCTCGGTAAATCTCCAACGGGAGGCATCGTCACCAGATATCCAAACCACGCAAAGGAGCAGCAGCTCTACTCTATTACTGCTCAGAGCAGGACTGACACAGAAAAGGAAAGAATGGGTCGATCCTCATTTTTGACCCTCACCTGCTGTCAGACTTTTGGTCAGCAACTTAAAGTGTACAAGATAAAAAAATTACGTTCCCTCAGCAGGAAACTTGATCTGATTCCCCGAGCTCAGAGCGACGCGAGGCCTTTTTCTCCTTCTCCTGAGCCGAGCTGTTCGGGCAAGTCAGGAGAAAAAAACCCAGAGGCGAACGCTGATAAGTTGAGAAATTAAACCTCCCAGTGTTGTGGCCAGGAGCAATTACTGGAGGAAGTTGGAGGGGAGGAGGACATCTGTTTTGTGGTCATTTTAACTCGTGCTCCTCGTCTTGCCCTGAAGGAACGTCTGCTGTTAGCTCAGCTGTTTTGATAGAACCAAGAACTCTTCTTGTTCAGGCTCCACTGTAATCCTCTATGGTGGGACAGGAACTTATTCACACAGTTCTCCTTTATTTGTGTATTTGTTACGCCTCGGTGAGTTTTACAGCCAATAAAGTTTGTCTTAAGGCTTGTTGCTGCGGGACATAGACGCCGTAACCTACGTATGTCAGTCTGGCTTGCTCTGTAAAAACGCCACTCAAAGATTAGTCGGCGCTGTCGGATTAATTTTTGTTTCTACTTCCTGCTTCACTTTCAACAATGGCAAAATTTCGCCAAAGATTTTTTGGGCATTGCTGCAGCTCAGTTGCTCACCTTTTAAGCTGCTCTACAGCCATTTATTGAAATGTAATACAATTAATAAGTCAGTTTCTTGCAAGAAACATCAGATGACTTATTAAATCTCATAAAATTACTAAATCTGCAAGACGCTGCAGGTCATTGACGCTGCATTGAACGTTTGTAACGTTTACATTAAATCGGGATTTAGTTCATTGGTTTGTTCATTCATCTTTTCTATTGACAGAACATTCATTTATTTAGATCTCATTTTTGTTGCAAAAATATAGTTCATCATTATAGGTCATATAATCAGTCATTGTCAGGCTCAGCAGGTAGATCCTTGCACCTTTATTTTTATATTTAAGTTTTTAGCCTTATCTAGACGTTTGGTCTGGAGTCTCTCCATTGGGAACTGATTATCCAGCAAAGGACCAATCATATCGCTTGGGCGGGGCTTTATGTGGTGATGGACAGAAGAGTTTAGACATGCCCCAATAAAGAAATTCAGATGTTACCAGACTCTTATCACACTTATCTTATAACTAAATCGTTCAGTCAGTCTAAATATCTCTAATAAATCTCTATAAACATCTCTTGAGTAAAATACTTGGCTTCTTAGCTGCTAAATTTTCTATTTAAAAAAAAGAAGAAGATGTGTTTGATGCAGGTGAAGCCGTGTACAGCTGCTTGTTTGTGTTTTAAAAAACATTTTCCCGTCGTATAAAAGGATCAGGGATGTTGTTTTTTTCCCCCTTTTGCTTTAGCGATAATTGTGTTTTCAATTCCATATTGACACTCCTCCTTTCTTCTGTCCTTATTGTGCTACATGTAGAATAGTGTCGAGGTAAAGTCAAGGATGACCTCGCTTGCCTTGTTGCCGTGTTCCTCTGACCCAGATAAACATGTAGAAGATGAATGGATGCAGAGATAGAAGAAAATGTGACTGAAATTCCTCCATTTAAGTCATTTACTTTTTTCAGTACCACGAGTAAAAGATCCTCTTTGGATGCCTGGCCTTGGAAGGAGGGGAGCCTCCAACCGTGGTGGAGCTATAATTCTTTCCCAGAGACAATCAGTAAAGTGAAAAATTGCTTTTACACTACATCTTCCTGTCTGTGTGCCAAGGCGATAGCCAGCGATGTGAGAAGCTGTTTTATTCCTTTTTTTCCCCTGGTTGCTGATGTGTGCCTAGCAGGAGTCAATCCGGGAATTTAGAAATGTGAATCAGTTCAACGGACCTGTCAGCGTGGTCTGTTAGTCAGCAGCATTTCAACTCAATCGTTTAGGCGCAACTGACAGAAACAGACTTCACGATGACCTGATTGTCTAACGATCGGGAACAAACTGAGAGGAGCGCTTTACCCCATTCTCCTTTTATTCTTGCCTATAAGTGTGAATGTGCACGTTCACCTCTGTGAAAGGAGGATATCTTAATAAACACCATCTGGCCGAGCAGGCGTGAGGTTTACCTTCCTCACTCACAACCCGCTGAGAGAGAGAAAGACGTGAAGAAAGAAGAATTGAAGGGGGTGCAGGATGAAGAGAGATGAGCAGAGAGGATGGGCGGAGGGCAGGATAAAAGGGAAGAGGTAGAAGACAGATGGTCCGAATGAGTCACAATGAACGCAGGTTTAAAACACAGTGTGCTGCAAAATGAGGTGATGTGTGACAAAAGGAAAGAAGAAAAAACACGTGTGAAGCAGAATAGATAATGCTAGAAAAAAGGGACGGATATTAAAAAAGGAGCACCTGTTAGGTATGTTGGCAGCGACACCTCATCAAATCCAGTAAACACTGTTTGTCACACTTAAAGCCGAGAAGATACACTGGATTTATTTGGTGAAATTCATTCTGTTTCAGTAAAAACATACGAAGAAACAAAGGTAATTAGATGATGAACTAATAAAAGTTAGCTTACCAAGAAATAATATATCGTTCGCATTTCTTTTTCTATAGAGTAGGGGTTCAACGACTTCCGATTTTTTTGTAGTAAAAGAAAAAAAAAATTCAATCTGTTTTCTTGACCTGAATACATTTTGAAGCGTCTCACACAAAACAAGCTAATTAGACTTTTCTGCAAGGTTGAACACAAACCACTGTCGGCTGTAGACCACGTCAACACCACAAACACCGTCAGTAATATGCGGCTCTTGCAAACTCTCGCACGGTGCATTCACTGACATCAAGGACAAAAAAACACACTCTACAACCACAGCAATAGAACACAACAACTGAACATAAACACATGAGCTTATCAATACTGTGTGCTGCAGATATAAAGCCTATATAAATCGACACCGTTTAGTAGTACTTCACAGCCGTGTCCTTCTCCGTGTACTGCAACTAAAGGTCTAATAACTTTATCAAATAGCTGATGTTCAGCCTCCTTCTCTCTGTTACCACAGGATGTTTGGTGAAGTTGTTAACTGACTGCTGTCCAGAGGATTTAGACTGTTCCTCTGCCAGTTGTGTTTCAGAACTGACTCCATGTCACACTAGTATGGGCTTCATCTTTAGTGAAGTATTGATGAACACACTTGATGAACCGCTGCTAGTTCGCTGCAACGGCCCACTGGACTCCTCATCTGTCTTCTAGGAGGCGTTCATGATGTTATTGTCACGTGATCAACAACTAGTCGACAAGATATTTAAAGCATTATAGCTTAGCAGTAAAGCCGACTAGTCAACTAGTCAGTACCACCCTAGTATAGAGTAGCTAGGGATGTGATTCTTGTGCTTTTTCTTAAACCCAAGATTCCAAGATTTTTAAAGCCATAAAACAACACTTTTTTGTGTTTGTTATCTTCCTATGCTCGTTTCTTTGTCAGTTTCTACAGGTTTTACATATATTACTGCTAAATATGTTGTTGGACATCCAGACAAACAAGCTGCTCCTCATTTTTCAGCTTGTCTTTTTGGATGTGCTATGACCTGAATGACCAAGAACCTTCACAGACAATGTCACTGGACTGCTCTGGACAGAAAAATAGAGAACGCGTCAAGGTTAAACGTAAATTTACAATCAGACAGACAGGTAGGGACGCGGGTAAACAGACAGGCAGACAGATCGGCATGTCTTGGTCGGTTTCTCCTCTCTGTCAGTAAATAAGAAGCAATCAAAACGTCCTGCTGTGATGGATGGATTCATATGAAGCAAAGAAAATCAGTTTTCTCTCCCTCTTTCTCTTTTTTGTTCCATTTTAAGCCTTGATAAGTTCAGAAACCCTTTCACTAAACATAAATGTGTATATAATCAAGTCAGGTCAGGATTATTTTACATATAAATAGCAGCTCATAATTTACACCTGTATAGAGTTTGAAAAGAAACCTTCCCCGAAGCTTGTGTGGCTATCCTCAAAGTTTGGGAGTTTCAGACTTGGCTCATCAGCTTCCACCAGGGAAACGCTGCTCTGAAGGACGAAGCCATGGCGCATCACTCTTGCGACCAGACAAACTCAGACCTGTAGAGTCTTGACACATGATCTGAGATATTAAAGCTGACAGCTGGAAGCAGCCTGATCCATAACAGCCCCCATTTTCGTTCTGCCGCCTCAGCACCCGATGGAAAATAAACCTCATGCTGTTATTTCTCTTATCTGTGTCTCTCAGGCGGCGACGAGGAAAAGGACTTCGACATCCAGAGGAACACGGGGACCATCTCCATCGCTCGCCAGCTCGACGCAGCCCGGCGCTCCAACTACAACCTGACGGTGCGGGTCAGCGAAGGGCAGCACAGCGCCACCACGCAGGTTAGAAACATCTCACAGATATATAAATAAATACAGGACAGAGAGCATGAACAGGGTAAGAAATATCTATCGGATGAAAGTGATTCTTCTTCTACCTCTAAAGGGGAATATGCACAAAGAAAGAGTGAGAAAGAGGTACTGTGAAATGTTCCTGAAATCCAGACAGTTTAGCAACAAGGGTACCAAGTTGAAATAAACTTAACTTATTGGTGCAAGTGAATCCCTCAAACGTCAAGGAAACACCTTCCAAACTAAATCCACCAGGCTGATAGTGCTAGGCTTAGGGCGGCTAGGGAACCTAGGTGGATCACGCCATCTCTAACAGTATTTTCTTTTCAAATAAACGAAGAAGAGCTAGCTCCATCCATACGCTATGAACTCACAAGAGTACAGGAACCATCTCCATCACCCACCAGCAAGTGTCTGGTCATTAACAGACACTAGTCAAGCAACTTCCTGATGGTTAACAGCCACAGATGTTCCTATTTGAACCCCAACTCCTCCACCAAAACTGAAGACTTGGATGAAACGTCTTCAAGAAACTCTACAAGTCCAGTTGCCCTACACTGAATGTTAAACCAGAATTAGATGCTCATTTTCTGTCTTAGTCATATTCTCACATTCAAACCACTGATTAGCTTCATATCTCTATCGTCTAGGTTTCTAATAGTCATTTATAAATACAACCATGGTCGTGTGGGTACTAGAACATTGAACTCTGGTTTAAGATGGTACTCTGACTGGAATAAACATAATTTCCTTTAGATGTTTTTCCAGCGAGGATGAGAAGATCCTGAACGTATGCTCAGACTGCGTCTATATGATGCTTTTCTATACATTCAGTCAGAAAATTGCACCTGATTTAAGTAGAGCTACTTCCCTCCTCAGTGACAATGAAACACAGCGCTACAATAATTGATTTAATGGCGGAAGAAAACTCAACAAAGAGCTTTGCATGTGAATTCCTGTAATTGCCCCCTTCTAAAGCAGCAAGTGAATTGTGTCTCCTTCGTCTTCTTAGGCCTTTGAATTCCTTTCAGAATATAGGCCACTGGTGAATCACCCCCACCCATGCCTATCTTGGGTCATCTTCTCCAGCTGTTGCCACGTCAGGCCCTCCTTCTTGAACTCTGTGCTCCTTCTCCAGGTGTTCTTGGGACGACCTCTCCCCCTGTTTGCCCCGTGGCTTCCATGTCTATGCCTGATTGGTCACTGCTGTGTTGTTTCTTCTCAGTGTGTGACCAATCCAGATCCACTTTCTCCTTTTCATCTGTGCTTCTATTGGTTCCTGGTTGGTGTGTTCCCACAGAGTGATGTTCATGAATATCTGCAGGTTGCTGATGATGGTGAATGATATCAAATAAAACTGTACGCTCCTCCGTCTATTGTGCACATCAACCTCCTGTCGTTCACCATCAAACAAAAGCGCGCTGCAGCTTTTTCTTACCCGTTTTAAAATCTAATTTAAATCCTGCAGCTTTGAGGCACCACATTCCTTTTTTTTAACCAACATCCTGTTTTTATTTCCAACCTGCAGGCCTACGTCCGCGTGCTGGACATGAACGAGCATCGGCCCGTCTTCCTGAAGCCGCTGTACGAGGTGAGACTCCACAGGGTCGTAAAACAAATGTGAAAGGCAGCAGAGAGTAGAGTCAGCTCTATAATCACGAGTCCTGATGTATGTTTTTAAAAAGGGGTTTAAACCATTTCTTGCTTTGATGTTTTTTCTAACCCTAGAACACTAACGATATATTAGTAACACCATCACTAACTGACGTCAGGTATATTTCTCATCAAAATATATAAAAGAACAACAATACATGGTGAAATTAAGTACTTTTCTTACATTTTCAACTATAAAACGTCTCATAAAACCAAAAAATTAGGTATCACAGATGGGCCTTATTAAAAAGGCTCTAATATT
This sequence comes from Chelon auratus, assembly GCA_030220025.1. NCBI lineage: Eukaryota > Metazoa > Chordata > Actinopteri > Mugiliformes > Mugilidae > Chelon > Chelon auratus. The sequence goes on from JASGAT010396872.1 coordinate 44,126, forward strand.
TACGAAAAATTTGGGATCTTTAACGAAAAGCTCCTTAAAAATAAATAAAATAATGGTGCTAAGAACTTTCACTTTGGTCCACCCATTCCTAGGACATGTGAGACTTGTCCAGTGAAGGCACAGTCTTCCTGCATCACTGACAAACATGGAAGAGAGGGTAAAAATGACGAACTGACTGTTAAAAATGTTTCTGACCAAATTAATTCCATTGGAAATTACCACTAAATGATATTTATTCATAAGCGTTACACTAAATAAGGGTTATATGCAAATTCCAGCTAAATTCTTTAGCTAGCTCCGGTATCATATAATAAATATGCGTAGCTAACCATCGCTAAAGTAAACGTCGGGTGATATCCACTCAAACACATGCCCGTAGAAAACAAAAATAGGGACTGGACATCAGCGACACGAACAGAAAGTTTGGTGGTTTTCATTTTGACAAAGCCGAATTAACTATTAGCACGTCCTGTTTGCAATTTAATCAAAGTTATATCGATGTTTTATCTCTGAATTACTTTGATACCGAAGAAACGTAAAAACATGAAGATTCTCTACCAGGTTCTGAATTCACAGACTTGCCTTTGTCTTTTCTGTCAGTTTGCTGTTTGACTTCACAGAGATAATGACAGCGTCTGTATGCTCTCAGTTAAAGGCTAAAGGTTTAAGAGCGATGGCCTCTTTGACCTGTGTCTTTTCTTTACTTTACCAAACTCCTGTCCATCCTACACTTTTACATGCCATTCAGCCTGTCTGGAGACAATCACTCAGAGCTTAACCCGCATTACTTCGTGCCTCTACTGCATTAGCTGCTCCCTGCACAAACACTGGACCTTACAAAAAGATAAAAGAACATCCTTGAGCTAAGATTTGGATAGAAAGTCTCTGACACAGTTCTTTCTTCTGTTGTTCCTTTAATCTCGGCAGTCCACACTCGCTCTGATTAAAGGCTGCACCGAACAGAACGGTTTCTGTCCTCAGACCACTACCCCCGTGAATGATCATTTAAAACGTTTCTTCTCAGGTGAGGGTTCCCGAGGACACGTCCCCGTGGAAGGACATCCTGCAGATCAGCGCTCAGGACGCAGATGCCAACAGCAAGCTGGTGTACTCCATCCACAGCAGCCTCCACTCGGACAGCACCAAGTTCTTCCACCTGGACCCGAAGAGCGGAGTCCTGGTGATGACCGAGGAGCTGGACTACGAGATGATCTCTGTCCACACGCTCATCATCATGGTAAAAAAAAAACAACACAGTAATATTAGTATAAAATCAAATATATCAAAACTAAAGTGACTAACACTTCCTCCACTCCTCCTCAGGTGCGCGACCAGGAGATACCGGTGAAGAGGAACTTTGCGAAGGTGGTGGTTCATGTTGAGGACTGTAACGACCACTCGCCGGCTTTCCTCAGCCCCCGCTACGAGGCCAGCGTCTCTAACCTGGCCCCCACGGGCTCCGAGGTCATCCGGGTCAAGGCCCTGGACAAGGACATGGGGAGCAACGCAGACGTCAGCTACTCTCTTCACTCCGGTGAGCAGAAAAGAACCTGCTGTTGTCATGTGGTGCTCATCTTATCATCGTACACGTCTCGACCCTCTCTGAGAGATTGAGATTCAGCTGAGGCACATAACTCTCACCCAGCAGCGTAGGGGGATACCTCTGGGGATATCGCTGATCATGCGTGAACAAAGCATGTTGGGAAAACATTTGACGGAGCACAGAGCATGATAATGATGATCTTTCAAAAACAAAGCAAATACAATTAAAATCAATCTAATTAGTTGTGTTTGCCTCTGTTAAGCATCTTTTCCTTTCTCCCTGCAGGTAACATCGACAACATCTTCTCCATAGATCCAGAGCTGGGCTCCATCAGCGTTTCCAAACCTCTAGACCTGCAGCCTCAGGACCAGTTCCACCTCACAGTGAAGGCCACGGACCAGGGCTTCCCTCAGCGCAGCGACCTCTGCTCCGTCCACGTCCACATCCGGGTCTCGGAGCACACCCCGCCCACCTTCCCTTCAGACGAATACTTGACAGAAATCAGCGAATTAAGCACCGTCGGTACACCGGTGGTCACCGTGTCCGCCTCGAGTCCAGCTGCGGTGCATTATGAGATAGAGAGTGGCAACCCAAATGGGACGTTTTACATCAACCCTAACACCGGGTTGATTTCAACCCAGAAGCATCTGGATTTTGAGAACCGCGACACCTACCAGCTCAAGGTTACGGCCTCCACCACGGCTGGAGCTTTGTCCAGGACCGTCGTCCATATCTACGTGATTGATGAGAATGACAACGCTCCTGTTTTTCAGCACAAGGAGTACTTAGGTCAAATAAGTGAGTCTGCTCACGTAAACAGCATGGTGATGGGAGAAAGAAACACCCCGATGGTCGTTCAGGCCTCAGACGCAGATCGAGATTCAAACTCTCTGCTGACGTATCAGATCATCGAACCCGAGGCCCTGAAAGTCTTCAAGATAGACGCGAGCATGGGCACCATCTCTCTGATTTCACCGGTGGACTTCGAAGCCAAGGCCGAGTATCATTTCAGAGTGCAGGTGAAGGACTCTGGGGAGCCATCACTGTATGCAGCAGAGCCTGCCAAGGTCACTGTTCGCGTCCTGGACCTGAATGACTGCCCGCCACAATTCACCAGCCCGACGTATGAGCCATCCATCATCTTCCCAGCTGTCAGAGATACGGAGGTTGTGCGAGTCACGGCCCATGACGCCGACTCGGCAGTCTCATACAGCATCATTGATGGAAATCTTCACAATGCTTTTACAATTCACCCCAACACTGGAGTCATTGTTGTGAGCAACGTGACTGAATTCAGGCCGTTTTACCAGCTGGTTGTCAAAGCCTCCGACGGCCTCTACAAAGACTCCGCCACCGTCAAAGTCAACGTAACAAACCTGACGGCAACCGATCTTGGATTTGAGCAGAGTGTGTATTCGGCGAGTGTGACCGAAAACCTAAAAACAGTCAAAACGTTGGCGGCGCTCAAGGTCACGGGATGTTTTTTAAACGAGCCTCTGATTTATTCAGTTTTAAACCCGACTGGGAGGTTTTCTATCTCCCAGACGTCGGGTATTCTCGAAACCACGGGTGTCCCCTTTGACCGAGAGGAGCAAGATGTTTACGATGTAGTGGTAAAAGTACAAGACATGAGGATGCCTCCCAGAACGGCTACGGCCCAGGTCAAGGTTTTCATAGATGACGTCAATGACAACGCTCCACAGTTTCTAAACTTGCCCTTTTCAATGATGATTTCTGAAGACTCGGAGCCAGGAGATGTCTTGTATCAAGCCACTGCCATCGATAGAGATCTGGGAGAAAATGGATCCATTATGTACTCGCTGGAGGAGGACTACGACCTCTTCAGGATAGATCCCGATGTGGGCGATGTGTCCCTTCAGAGACCTCTCGATTTTGAGGCCCTGAATAAATATGTGTTGACAGTCTTTGCCGTCGACGAGGGTGAGCCTGGTCTCATCACCACGGCTCAGCTCAGTATCCAAGTGAGGAATCGAACCAACCCAGTTTTCCAGACTCTTCTTTACCCTCTGAAAGTTCCTGAAAACGTTCCCCCGTTCACCACCATCCTGCATGTCCAGGCCAGGAACCCAGAAGGCTATCGGCTCATCTACAATCTCCAAGAGGAAAACGCCTCAAAGCACTTTCACGTTGATTTCAAGACCGGTGTGTTGACCGTCACCAACCCCCTCGACTACGAGAGCCAGACCATGCACGTGTTGACGGTCCGAGCTACCGACTCCGTGACCGGAGCTTTCTCAGAGGCCACGATCGAGATCGAAGTAGAGGACGTGAATGATAATGCGCCAGTTTTCTCGAAGCCTACGTACAGTGTGAGCGTCGCCGAGGGGCTCCCAATAAACACCTCCGTGATTCAAGTTTCTGCATCAGATAAAGACTCTGGTAGAAATAAAGACTTGACTTTCCAGATCGTTAAAACAAAAGAGGATGAGGACGGTTTCTTTGAGATAAATCCTCAGAGTGGGTTGATTGTTACTAAACAGGTCCTGGATTATGAAAACACAAAGCATTTTAAGTTGAAAATTAAAGCATTCGATAATGGGACCGTACCTCTGAGCAGTGAGGCCGTTGTTTTTGTAAATGTCACCGATGTCAACGACAACCCGCCAGACTTTGTCAGCTCCGGGTATAAAGCCACACTAGATGAAATGGCAAAGTGTGGCCACATAGTCATCAAGATCCAAGCTTCAGACCCCGACACCGGCGACGTGAATGACCTTAAGTATAAAATCCTTTCAGGGAACGAAGGTCGGTACTTCAACATCAACGAATCCTCAGGGATCATCTCCTTCTCTAATGTCTGTAAGAGAAATTTGGACCCTCACTACAACCTGACTGTGGCAGTGTCTGACGGAGTGTTTCAGAAAACTGCACCTGTCAACATTGACATGATAAACAGCAACAGACACAGTCCACACTTCAAGCAGAGCATCTACGAGGCAGAGCTGGCTGAAAACGCCGAGGCGGGAACTCGTGTGATCCGATTAGCCGCAATTGACCCCGACGATGGGCCATACGGGAGTGTCGACTACACTATCATAAACAAACTAGCGGACGAGAAGTTTGCCATCCACAAAGACGGGCAGATTGTCACAACTCAGCCGCTGGACAGAGAGAACCCAACACAGAGAGTCATAGCAATCAAAGTGATGGCCAAAGACGGTGGTGGAAAAGTGGCCTTCTGCACCGTCAAAATTATCCTCACAGACGAGAACGACAACGTGCCTCAGTTCAAAGCATCGGAATACCAGGTGTCCATCCAGTCAACTGTAAATAAAGGCTCCCCGGTCATTCAGATCATGGCTTACGATGCAGATGATGGCAAAAATGCAGATGTCACCTACACTGTGGATGAAGCGGAGGAGGTCACTGAAGACGTTATCGAGATCAACCCGTTCACCGGGGTCGTGAGTGTCAAAGAGAGCCTCGTTGGCATGGAGAACAAGATCTTTAATTTCAAAGTCAAGGCTCGCGATGGCAGCCTCCCTTTCTACAACTCCACAGTCCCTGTTCAGCTCAAAGTGGTTCCTCCTGAGGTTCCGCTGCCCAAGTTCTCCGAGCCTCTCTACACCTTCTCAGCTGCCGAGGACGCCCCCGTCGGGACGGAGATCGGCTCGGTCAGGGCGGACTCAGACATGCCTCTGATTTACAGCCTGGTGAATGGGAACACGGTGGAAAGCAACAAGGACCGAGTGTTCACCCTGGACCAAGAAAGTGGAACTTTGTTGTTGCAGAAGACCATCGACCACGAAAAGACAAAGTGGTACCAGATAGATGTGATCGCCCAGGGGAACCACAACGGGACCGACGTGGCGTCGCTGGTGTCTGTCAGTATCCAGGTCCAAGATGTCAACGACAACCAGCCGGTGTTTGACGCGAACCCATACAGGGCCTTCCTGGCTGAAAACATGCCTGCCGGGACCACTGTTATTCAGGTGAGACTAAATAAATGTTATTTAGTGTTCAACAGTGGTTCAAGCAAAGGATTTAAACGAAGGAACTTGCTTAATTGCTTTAGGGTTGCACTTGCAGCATTGAACATCATTGATCGGTCAAGGATGCTAACATTTTTGCTGCTTCGTTGCTTTCTTTTTGAGCTGCTTTAATTTTTATTTGTAAGCTGACAAGTTGCACTATTGACAAGTTGTTCCAACTTTGTTCAGGGGTAATTTGAGGCCTAATCTTCCTGGAAATACAAATTAGGTGCGGTTGAGCAAACGGGAAAGTACCTAGATGATTCAAAGTTCATTTTTCAAAGTTTCTAATCTTCTGTGGGCTTGGTCCATGAGATGTTTAGCCCAGCTTAGCACAATAACACTTTAGTGGCTAAAGTTGCTTGGTCAAAGATGCCTTCGAGCAACTTCCATTAGCTCCAACAACCATAATTAGGCCCAACCTCGCTTGTTATCGGACATCTTGGATGTGTTTAACGTACAACATGACTCCATGGGACACTTGAGAACACTTTTGGCTGTGACCAATCTTCAGTTGGTTCTTAGATGAACTCCTAAGTTGCTTGCAAAACCGACAAGGTGCATGCAAACAAGACAATTTAGAAGTAGGTGTTTATTTTTTTAACACAAGTGCAAATCAAAAGGTGGAAAAAATACTACGTGTCTGGATCTTTTTAAAACTTAAAAATAAACCTTTGGCAAGAAATTGCAACTAGACAACTGAAACGTCTTCAACAAACTGTACGAGTCCCATTGCCCTTGTTTCCAGCTTTTCTTTATTATTATTATTTTTGCCTTGGATGATGTAGATTCTTCAAAGACATGTTGGCAAGAAACCGCTGGTAAAAACCACCTCACTGGGATTTGCGTCTAAGTAAAATTCAACATTATTCCTTTGACGTGTGTTTGTATCTTGATTATCTTGTCATGTAACACAGTTGCTTTAGGCTTTAAAGGATGTAAGCACAAGTCAAGTCGGTACAGAACTGTTGGATTAAAGCATGAATGCTCCCACGGTGGATTAACGGGACGTTTTTGGGGTTTTTTTTGCCCCACTTGTCTTTTGTTTAAGTCCTGCACCAATATCTAAACACAGTACTGTGAAAAAGTGCAAAAAATGCTGTAAATTAAGAATGCTTTCAGAAATATAAACTATATTTTTGGCAATTTACAAAATGCAAAGTGAGTGAACACTTTCACAAAGTCAATGACTTTATAGGATCATAGGCGCAGTGGTCGGCCGTGGAAACTTAGTCAAGTCAAGCTTATATTTCCCTTTGAAATCAGAAGATGCTCAGCAGAGTCATCAGTTCAGAACAGGCAGAAACCAGTGGGACCCAGGTACACCCATACACGATCTGGAGAAGTCTTGTCTTCATGGGAGAGTTTGAGCCACAAGCCAAACCTCCGACATGGAAACAAGACCAAGCGACTCAGCTATGTACGAAACTATGGGAACTGGGGTGCAGAGAAATGGCAGCAGGTGCTTTGAAATATTTGCCTGCAGAAGGCAGTTTGTTTGCCGAAGGGCTGGAGAGTGGTACAGTAATGAGCGTCTGCAGGGAACAGTGAGGCATGCTGGAATGTTTCTTACAAGTTTAGGGCTGCATTTCTGCAAATAGAGTTGGAGGTTTGGTCAGGATTAACTGTGTCATCAATGCATTTTATTAATTAATACTTCCATTCTTAGTTTACAGCATTGTTTCCCCACACGTGCCTAAATTTTTGCACAGGAGGTCTACTGTATATGTCGCTTTAACTCCCAAAAAGAAGCCACAGCAGAGTTAGAAGTAAAATTTGGACGCTTGATTTTTAGGTTACCGCCAATGACCCGGACACGGACACCAACGGCGTGGTGACCTACAGCCTGGAGTCGCTGCCCGGCGACACGGCGCTGGACATCACCGAGGTGTTCTCCATCGACGGGGACAGCGGCTGGATCACCACGGTCCGGGAGACGGACTGCGAGGTGAACAGGGTGTACAGGTTCAACGTGGTGGCGACCGACCACGGTGGCGACGCCACGCTGTCGTCCAGCGTCCTGGTGGAGGTGATGGTGACGGACGAGAACGACAACCCGCCCAGGTTCTCCGAGGACGTGTACCGCGGCTCGGTGGTGGAGAACAGCACCCCCTTTGAGCCCATCGTCTCCATGACGACCACGGACGCCGACGTGTCGCTGGAGAACCGCCTCGTGACGTGCTACATCACAGGTGTGTGTTGAAGAGTGTGTGTTCATGTGTTTGTTTCTGTCTCTTCAGGTCAGCGAGTGTTTATCAGATCAAATTAATGTGAAGATTTTCTGCACTGTGGGGTTCTACCAAAACATTAATGAGGTGAAATGAAATCTATGTTTAATCACCCTCAGCGGAGCCGTGATATTAGTCAGACACAGAATCGTCTCAAAGAGGAGCAGGGTGACAACGCAGGAATACAAACTGAATGCCCCGCAGCCAACAACAACAACAAAACCTCAAATTAATGCAAATCCTCCGTTTCCCTCCAGACAGTTCAGCCGCTCTAAAGGAGCTCTCCAACATACAATATTTGTTTTGGTTTTTTGTACGAGGGAGAGTATTTGCATTGGAATAATTTATAACGCTGCGGCTGTGCTGATGCTGACTCCGGTTTGTTGCAGAACTAAACGCTGGATGAGTCCAGAGCTGCTCCTCTGACAAAATGAACCTGTTATTCATCATTTTAATTCAAACGTAATTAATGTTTGGCCTTTTTTACTATATTCTTTTTTATATTAATATTATTCTGCAGTTATTTTACGAGAAACAGCAAGAGAATCTAAAACCAATATGAAGTCTGTTTCAGTCATAAATATTTACTTTTCAAAAAATGCACCTTTGCATATAAATGTACTTTAAAAGTCTTGTCCTGTGAACAGTTTCCAGAGTTTGAAACTTTTTCTTCTATGGACGACCTCAAGAGAGTTTAAGTGTGTGAAGTCCTCCTGATCTGTCCTTTAATATAATCCAACCCCGTGTCTTTGCACCGTACGAGGGATAGCTACGCCTGTTTGCTGCAGTGCCGGAGGCTGTTTATGTGTGAAAGCGAGCAATTAGTAAGAACAGATAAACACTTCAGTCACACGCGACCTGTGCAGCAGCTTGTCACAGCAGCAAAAACAAAAATCAGAAAACAACTTCCTGCTTGAGGTTGGCGCTCAGATCCCAGCAACTGCTTCACCTGCACACATCACCTGCCAAACAAGGTGTGTTCAGAGAGCAGAAAGTCTGGCTCGCTAATGGTAAAGGTTTGCACGCCACAGAGGAGAAATGGTGAAATGGTAAAAGTGCACAGGTGAGTCCACCTCTGTGCAGAACCTGAGATGATGGCAAACAAGAGTTATTCATCAAGAACAAGATGACAGCAGTGCTCAGTATCAAAGAAGCTGCTGAAATACATAAAAGAACATTATTGCTCAAAAGGAAACACAATGTTAGAGAACCAGGAAAATATAAATAATATATCCGACTACTTTCATCCTGACCTCGTTTCCTTTAATGTGAACAAACAATACAACCAAACTCCTGCTGCAACAGGACATTTTATCATTTTATCTCCCAACGTGGAGATCTAAGTACACTGTTTGCATTTAAAACACTTGAAAATTTTAGGACTTTTATCACAAAAACAACATGTGTAAGCAACAACCGCAGCAATTTTCGGGCCAAAAACCAAAATGCACTTTGTAGACTGATTTATCTGCTGAGTTGTCGGCTAAAACCGAACTTCTCTGAGACTATTTTGGGAACTGATAAGTCGTTTAAGTCACTTTTTTTATGCAGGAAAGAGATTTTCTTCTTTCTCCTCATCACATTATAGTAAATTGGCATTTGATACCAAAGGTTCAATCCTCAGATAAGTCCACGATGAAAATGGTCGCCACTCAAATGTTGTCCGTGATTATCCTGCATTTCCACAAAGGGCTGCTGCGTTGTGTTTCCACGCCGCTCCTCTAACTGAATAAACTCATCTGTCCCGCAGACGGAGACCCGCTGGGCCAGTTCGCCATCATCCAGGAGGACGAGGGTGAGTGGGGGCTGATCGTGAAGGAAAGCCTGGACCGAGAGACCAAGGACAGATACACGCTGAGAGTCACGGCCACGGACGGGAAGTTCGAGGCACCGATCACCGTGGACGTCCACGTGCTGGACATCAACGACAACAGTCCAGTGTGTGAGCAGGTGAGCCGTCCCCCTTTTGTCTTGTTGTTTTTAAGACAGTTGTAAGCCCCCGGGATTTAAAAACATTTATTCATCCCTCCTGCCGTCGTCCATTAACCTGTCTAGAAGAAAACCACCACAACACCCAAAACAGGACAATATCAATTCTGAAAGTGCACAACCACTAAAATATAAACATCTAGCACTGGTATCAATTTGTCATCTACAAACAGCTTATTTATCTTTATTAGTAGCTATAAATATTGAAGTAGAACTGACAGATCATCGCACACTAATCTAATCTAAATAGTTTCCTCAGATTTCACCAAAACTTTAAAAGATCTCCTTGAAAACTCAGTTCTACTTTCTTCTCCTTAGTTTAAAAACTTTTTTTTATTGCAGAACTTTTCAAATAAAGTAGAAATATTCTCTACATTTGTTTGGTTTGTACTTTTACTTTGGTTTCTCACGCACGCCTGAAAGCTAAACGGCATTTGTCAAAAAGTGACCTGCACATTTTAGGAGAAATGTGTTGTTTCCTGTCAAGGGCTCTTTGAGATTTGAGATTCAGTTCTTTGTGCTTTTTCAAAAACGAGTGCTAAAATGTTATAAATGACCTTTTCTCCCCTCATCACTGCAGCTCAGTCACTTCTCTAAGCATTAAAATCAGAATCAGAATAGTTTATTAATCCTTCAAGGAAACTGTTCTGTTGCTGTTGCTCCCATAATGCGACAGTTGCAAATACAAAAAAAGTAAGATGCATGAAAACAAAATATCGTGCTAAGTTAAGGTAAAGTGGTGTGAAGGAGTGTTACTCAAATGGAGTCCTGATTATTGTCCTTCCTGTTGCCGTCCTCCCGGTTCCAGCTGGTCTACACCGAGGTGGTGATGGAGAACTCTCCCCCCGGCATGTTCGTGCTGAAGGTCTCGGCGTCGGACCCGGACGTCGGCGCCAACGGCCAGATCTCGTTCACCCTCCACGGTCCAGACGCCGACAAGTTCCATCTCGAGCACAGGACAGGTGAGACGGGGCGTCTGTTTGGGGTCTAAACATCGCCCCTCAGAGTCGGGACGATACCATCGGCTGCTCTCTGAAACAAAAACATCTCTGTTGTCTTCTTCTCCCCTCCTCGTTTTCAAGAGCACCCCGCTGACATCCATCACACTTCACGTCTGTCACAACATGTTTGTCTCGTGTCCTCTCTCTGTCGACTGATTTCCTCCCTGATATCAGACTGGTTCTATGCTGCTGGGCCCAGACTGAAACAGGTCATTGCTACCTGTGACACTGGAGACTCAGTTTAAAATAGCTGTGGTACGAGGACGAAGCAGATTATGATCTTTGCAGGAGCATAGTCAGCTCCCAACGGAGAGACTCAGGAGCAACTTCTGGGTTTCACATACAACGTTAATACTATGACGCACCACCAGGGTCTAACTTACTCCGCCATGGTCTCATAACAAATCGGAAATATTAATACGAATCCTATTGCTCATAGGATTCATCTCTCGTTGACGTTGTTCTGGCTCCCAGGCTGCAGTATAATGATCTGCCTTTCTCCAGGCGAGCTGTTCACGCTGGCCGTGCTGGACCGCGAGAAGGAGATCGAGTTCAACCTGGTGGCGAAAGCGACGGACGGCGGCGGTCGATCCTGCCAGGCCGACATCCTGCTCATGATCCAGGACATGAATGACAACCCTCCCCGCTTCTCGTCCAGCCACTACGAGGTCACCGTGTTCGACAACACCACGGTCCGCACGCCGGTCGCCGTCATATACGCCAAAGACCCAGACGCAGGTAAGGAGCGTTCAGATGTCACGTAGTGTGCAGTGAACGCATCAGAAACGAGACCACAGAGAACATTATTTAGTTTCACTCAGGTCAGGGCATGCTTTGACAAACCCTAAATCCTTTGTACCTCATTGGAGCTTAATGCACAGACCTGAATAATGTGGTCTACTGATCCCAAACATAATAAGAGACTGAGCTCTCTGAAACTCCCACTCAATACCTTTCCAATGTGTCATTCCAGATGTTTTGGTAATTATTTGGGTTTTAACCCCGACAGACGCATTAACTCTCACGGTGATATTGTCTTTTTTAGCTTTAGGCTTCCCAGCTATTAGGAATGTAAATAACAGTGCTAAAGGAAAGCTGAATAAAAGCCTTTGGAGTATAAATGTGTTTATTCCAGATTTTACTTGACATAAAAATATACCCTGCAGATTCTAGTTCTTCTGACTGAAACCTTTACTTCTCACCAGTCTGTTAAATCCATCTCCTGTCCTCATATAACTTCCACAAAGCAGATGAATAGCCGTCTGTTGTTGGCACATTGCTGTGGTTTGAACCATCAGTTAATGTAATGCCACGAAACAAAGGAGAGAAACTCAACACAGCCGCCGCTTTCATTTCAGAGCTGCAGTCCAGCTTGTGCTCATGAATTCCCCAGTGCTGCTTAATTTTTATGTTGTTTTTATGCTATGTATAGCTGATTTAACTTGAGATAACTTAAACAGTTTAATTATATAAAGTCATCATGAATGGAAAACATAAATAGCTATATACACCAAAACTGCTGCAAACGTGTTTATTTCTGTCGATGGGGACTTATTTCATGTTTAGGTCACTGACGTAGCTGCTTGGTTTGTCTGTTAATTCAGTAATGAATAAATAATCAATAATAAATAATAATTAATAATTTAATAAACCAGCGGCCCCATTTTTTCCCCTCAACCTTTATTTGTTTCAACCATACACTGTATAAAGAAGGACGGAAGAACTGCTCCTCTAAAGTGAGGTCAAAGCAAGTAGAGCTCCCCCTGGTGGCTGGTTGCAGTATAGGTCATAAGCCTCGCCCCCTCCGTGTTAGTGGGCGGGACTTGGACCAAACTAGAACACTACGGATGGTTTCTTAGTTACATTTTATGTAGTCAGCGTTGACATTTTTCTGATAAGTTTCATTTTAGTTAATTATTTGACGCTATAGAAACAGGATGTGGCATAATGGCGACTACCAGTTGCCATGCCAACCGCTCTGTAAAGCCGTAAGAGCTGTAAAAAAATGATTAAGAACAAGTACTGTGTATAATCCAACATCTCCTTGTGACAGGTGGAGGTAGAGCAGAGTGTAGTATTAATTAAACTAAAATGGAAGTGAGTCTGGAGGAAGTGTGGGCGGGGCATCGATATCCCGACTCTCTGTGGCTCCACCCTCAGATCGTAACTGATCAGCCTCTGGCTCCAAACTCGCAAGATGGCAGCGCCTGTATCCCAGGAAAATAGCGTCAGTTTGGTCAATGCAAGCAAGTGGAGACGCATCGTCCATATTTATATACAGTCTATGCTTTGAACACATTAACCTGGAGGTCTATGGGGATCTTTTGCAGCCTCGAGTGGTCGGTTGAGGAACTGCAGTTTTTGTCACTTTACTCACTTTTCTCATCCTCAGAAGTTGTTTCTTGCTCTGTAATCTCCAAGTCAAATATCCTGTAGTCTGATAAATGCTTTTAATTAAGCCAAGCGAGACTACTACTAACCTTGCATGATTCATTTACCTCGTCATTATCCTCGTTTGCTTCTATTCCCTGTGATTCATACAAACTCTCACACATTTTATATTCTGTCTATGTTTTAAAGCTTTTTTTAAATCACGTCCAACACAGAGCAACTCTGAACCTTTGATTGAACGGAGCCGTCACAGTTTGGTGCAAATGTGTTCCTCTGCAGTGTTTCCATGTTTTATTTATCTGCTCTCCTTTTGATAGATGCTGAATTTTTTTCTTTTCATGTGCTGGAACAGTAAAGTCGGATGAAACAGACAGTGTACTGTTTGATGTGCTTTCAGACACCAGATTATTTCTATTAAACACTAAAACAGTCAGGGTTGATAAATACGCACGTGCGGCCGATTCTGCCCGCTGCAGCTGCTGGCAAACACACCTTTTTCTATTTAACGCTGGGACAAAGTCAGACAGGCAGCGACTTGTCCTCTTTCTCAACACTGACAACTTTCTCACAGACAACAATGACTCACGAATGTCAGATATCAAAAGTTCGGCACGCTAAGGAAGGAGGAGGACGGGGGGGGTGAAACCGAGCGTTTAACACCTCGGCCTTTAACCGCGTCTCCGACTTTAAACCAGTTCGTTTGTTAAACACTGAAACAAAAATGTGTTTTTCTCCCTTCGAGGCTCGTCAGAGTCGGACCTCCTGTTAGAGCTTTAAAAAAAGGAAAAAAAAGAAAACGCTGACCTTAAAATGGCGGCGCTCCCATTAGCCTGTGTAAGTATCCCAAACTATCAGCTCCACAGCGTTTCAGCTCGACCTCGGAGCTTTCTGCTGGAGTACTTTTTAAAAGGGATTCTGGTGAAGGTGATCGTTAACCTGTGAGGTTTGTGAGGAGCTGCAGAGCTTTGTGGGTTTTAGAGACCAGAGTTTGTTTCATTCGAATAATTAGCACGAGAAAAACTCATCTTTTCAGAACCATTTGGACTTATTGTACGACCTCCTGCAACGCCCTGCAGACTTTAAAACTAAACTCTAGACTCATGTTACTACAGCTCCTTCAAATTAAAAGCCCTCTGGTACAAAAGATGCTTTTTAATGCTCGATAGCTGCGTGATTATTGCTGGACATTTCATCAGTAACCATCTCTGGTCTCCTTCTTCTTCTTCTTCGTCTCTTTCTTCCTCCCCTGCCTCTGTCTCCGTTTCTTTGTCTTCCTCTTCTTGCATTGTTCTTCTCTTACATCCTCTTCTTCCTCCTCCACCTTATTATTTATTAGAATAAATAAATAAATCCTCTCCTTTCTCTACTTATTCTCCTCCTGCTCCTTCTTTCTCCTTATTCTTCGTCTTCCTCCTCCATTTTCTTCTTCAGAGAGACTCATATTGGAGTTTTCTGAAACTCCTTCAAATTAAAAGCCCTCTGGTACAAAAGTGCACACGGATGCTTATTAATGCTCAACAGCAGCGTGATTATCTACATCTGCTGGATGTTTCATCAGCAACCATCTCTGGCCTCCTCCTCCTCCTTCCTCGCCTCTTTCCTTCTTCCTCCCCCCTCTGTCTCCATTTCTTCGTCTTCCTCTTCTTCTCCCTTTCTTCCTCTCTTCTGTGGTTCTTCTCTTTCTTCCTCTTGCTCCTCCTCCACCTTCTTATTCATTTGAATGAATGAGTAAATAAATAAATCCTCCTCCTTCCTCTCCTTTCTCTGCTTATTCTCCTCTTGCTCCTTCTTTGTCCTTCTTACATCCTCTTCTTCTTCCTCCTCCCTTTTCTTCTTCAGAGACCAGAGTTGGTTTCATTTGAATGATTCGCACGAGAAAAACTCATCTTTTCAGAACCATTTGGACTTATCGCACGACCTCCTGCAACCTCTGACTTTTAAACTAAACTCTAGACTCATGTTTCTGCAGCTCCTTCAAATTAAAAGCCCTCTGCGCAATCAGTACCCATCCCTGTAACCACTCCAGTAAAAGTTTCTCATGTCTTGATTGCAGAGCAGAAACGTTGAGGTTGCTTCGAATCATTTTTTTCTTTCTTTCTTTGTGCCCTGACACGTGTCTTCGTCTTTAATCACGAACACGCCTTGTGGAAATCCAGATGCGGTTTATTTTATGGCAGCAACAACAACTTCTTGGCTAATTTGTTTTTTTCCTCTCGGGAGCCAGGTGTCGCCCGGCGGCACGTCCCAAGATCCGTGACTGAAACAAACAAAGACGGATTAGATTTTAGATTAGATTAGAATTTAAACCCAGAGTAATTACTGTGTCCTTTTATTTGTGCTGCAGGTATAAACTCGGAGGTGAAGTACTCCCTCCTGGCCGGCGACGGCGGCTACTTCTCCCTGGACGAGTTTTCGGGGATCCTGCGTCTGGAGCGACCTCTGACCCCCGACACCCCGCCCACCTTTGAGCTGAAGGTGAAGGCCACCGACCGCGGCCTGCCTCGTCACCTGTACTCCGTCGCCACGGTGACGGTGGACGTGGTCTCCCTGGACGACTACCAGCCCGTCTTCCTGAGCTCGGAGTACGCCGCCCAGGTCCCGGAGTCGGCGGTGGTCGGCTCGGCGGTGCTGAGCGTCTCGGCGCTGACCAGAGACGGCGGCGGGCCGGACCCCATCGTCTACCGCATCGTCTCCGGGAACAAGGACGGACGCTTCCTGCTGGACTCACACACAGGTCAGAACATTTACTACTGTCATCTCTGTCACTAGAGATAAAAATAGAGAAGAAATATACACTTTTTCTCCTTCTTCCTGTTCTACTTCTTCTACGTCTTCTGTCCCTCCTCCCCATTCTTCTTCTTCTTCTCCATCTCTTCCTTCATCTCCGTCTCCATTTCTTCCTCTTCTCCCTCCTCCACCTTCTTCCATTTCTCTTCCTTCTCCCACTCCATCTTCTCTTCATGTCTTTTCTTCCTCCTTCCCTTTCTTCTTCTTTGCCTCTTTCTTCCTCCTCTGCCTCTCTCTCTCTCCACCATTTCCTCTTCTTCTTCCTCTTCTCCTCCTTCCCTCACTCCTTCTTCTCTTCCTATTTCTTTCTTCTTCTTCTCTTTCTCCCTCTTCTGCCTCCTCCACCTTCTTCCTTTTCCTTCTCCCACTCCATCTTCTCTTCATGTCTTTTCTTCCCCCTTTTTCCCGCTCCTCTTTCTTCTTCTCTTACATCCTCTTCTTCTTCTTCCACCTCCATTTTCGTCTTCGCGTTGTAAATAAAACAATTCACACATCCTCTCGTTAGAAATCCCGAGATCGTGCGGTGGGTTTTAATTAAGTGAGGGAGATCCAAAGCGTGACAGAAGCTCCGTCGGGGCCGAAAGATGATTGGATTTTAAAAGTATGACGCCAGAGAAGCAGAGACGCATGTGGAAGAAACACCAGCAGATCCCTGAAACCTTAACACAAAATTGCCTCAGAGCATCAGCTGAGTTTACTTTCTTATTTATTTCGTCTTTGAAGCAACTCAACGTCATTTTTCTGCACAAAAAAAATCACGGCATGACTTCACAGGATGACGCAGGTAAAAAAAAAAAAGAAAGTTGCTTTAATTTCATTTCCCTCTGAGGTTGCTTGAGGCGGCCAGCTCTCTGCACATAACCCTGTGTTTAAATTAAAAATAAATACAAGATAAAGAATTTCTCAGTGTTAAAATACAACGGCGTGAAATGCTTTGGGGATTTAATAGTTTGACATTTAAGATTAAAACCATATTAGCTGAAGGGAGTTCATGTTCTTGAATTGTTCTCCTGAATAAAGCTTTTCATCCGTCTTTTGAGAAGTTTCTATTTATTCTCCCTCAAAGCAGCACTTGTAGAAATGAGTCTCTGACCTTCAGTCCTCAGCTTCTGTCCCTTGTTGGATTTTAAAAATGTCCAGACTCTGTCCTTTGGACTGTCTCACGGCCTGCTGCCAGTAAATCATTAAAGGCCAGCTGGTCGGAAGAACTCCACTCATTGATCACTGTCCGCCGCATTAGGTTTTATTATTTAGTGAGACTTTAAAAGTTTGAAAAGCAGAATCTGGAAACCAGACAAAAAGACACCACATTTTTATTTTATTTTTTTTCAAAAGTTGTTGAGACTCGTGTTGGAAAACTATTCGTAGAACAAGTTGAACAAGAGGTTCAACGCTTTCTGTTTTAGGTAGAGGTTTTGTTAGAGGGCATCATTAAAGATAAAGCTGAATGATTCAGGGCGTCTCCCTCTTTACAGACTCAACTAATGCCTCTGAGGTGTTTTCTGGCTTTAACACCAGCTTCTCCGAGGTCTTCTCTTATTTACCGTTCGGATTTAACGCTTCGATGCATGAATCCATTCACAGCACGGTCGCCGACAGTCACATTACTGTCTGAGCTGCTGAATCAGCATCTGTGCAAAGACACGTAGGCGATGGTGATGAAAATTCATTCACAGGCAGAAAATGATTCATAATCCAGATGTGAAACGTGTTGAAGAAGTGATCAGAATAATACCTGTAATTAGTTTAAAGAAAATACCCCCTACTCATTCTTTATGCTAGCATAGCTTAGCATAAAGACTGGGAACTGCTAACCTGTCATTTTTACATTTAAAATCTTTGATTAGATTAAACACATGAGATAGCTACAGCATGCTAACCAGGTTGATGGAGTCATGCTAGCTGTTTCCACTTGTTTCCGGTCATCATGCTAAGCTAACAGTTTCATGGCTGTAGTTTCATGTCCAGCAAACATAAGTTATAAGTGTTATTGATGTTCTTGAAAAACAAGAAGATAAATATATCTAAATATGTTGATTTATTCCTTAAATGTATTATATTTTTGAAATCCTGATATTTTTTTCAGTCGTTATGCTAAGCTAAGCTAAATCTCGCATTGCTGTAGGTTCATCTCCAGAAAAACATACGTGACATTATTACTCATCTCCTATTTCAGGTTTCAACAGGAGAACAAATGTTTGCCATCACGTTGAATTATTCTCTTTGGACTCATGCTTGCTGTTTCAGCCTTTATGCTAAGCTAAGCTAACTCTTGCACAGCTGTAGGTTCATAAATGTGACAGCATTACTGATCATCTAAATCAGGTGCAGACAAGAATGTAAATATCTTCCAACATGTTCAATTGTTCCTTCACGCTATCTGTTTAAGTCATTATGCTATGCTAAGCTAGGCTAAATCTTGCGCAGCTGTAGGTTCACATCCAGGAAAATATACGTGATGGTATTTCCTTGTTCAGGATTCAAAAAGAACTCAAATATTTCCCATCATGTTGAGTTATTCTCTTTGGAGTCATGCTAGCTTCAGTTTTATTCGTTATGCTAAGCTAAGCTAAGTCTTGCACAGCTGAAGGTTCATAAATGTGACAGTATTATTGATCATGTTAATTCAGGTGTAAATTAGAATGTAAATATCTCCCAACAGTTATTCATTCACTCTATCTGCTTCAGTCATCGTGCTAAGCTAAGCTAACTCTTGCACAGCTGTAGGTTCATAACTGTGACAGTGATACTGATCATCTTCAACAAGAACTCATATCTTTCCCATCATGTTGAGTTATTCTCTTTGGAGTCATGCTAGCTTCAGTTTTTAGTCGTTATGCTAAGCTAAGCTAACATTATCATAGCCATAGCTTCATTTCCAGCAAACAAACATAGAAGTACTGTTGATCCTCTGATCTGTATTCCTTAAAAAACACAAACTTCACAACATGATTTTTTTTGACAGTTAGAAATGGTTTCGGCTCAGATTCGTCCCTTTTAAATGATTCTTGGACAAACCTGTTCAGGATTAGTATTAATTCTTCTGTTGAAGAGTTTCTCGAGGGAGTTTATTTTTGTAGCGCAGTCAAGAAGAGAAGAGCTTTTCAGAGCGTGTTTGTGTTCGCTCTCTGCAGAACGAGATGGAGATTTAACTCGCTCGCAGTAGAAGTGTTTAGAGGATGTTGATTCTCAGCCACAGTGGTGAGCTTTCATTCTTTTTCATGTGTAAATTTTCTTAAATCCAAACTCGTTCGCCTTGCGTCCACTGCACGACGAAGTCTGACTCACCGCCTTGTCGAGGCTGCGCTGGATTATTTATGAGTTTAGGTTTTTTTTTTTATTATTTGATGTCCGCAGAATGATTCAGAATTAAATAAATTATGGATCCTCAGTGTCATCAGTGAACGTCTCCAAGGATGGCGTTTGTTGAGGACTCGGTTGTAAACAGTAAATCTCTCGCTGGCCCTGCATCAGCAACACTTGACTCTCTGCAGTTTGTCATTTATTTCCTGCTGCTGGACGGACGGACGGATGGGGTTCACCAACATGTTGGGAAATGTTCGACGGGCCACAAGTCTCAAGTTTAGTGTCGTCAAGGTGGAAAAACTCCTCATCTGCAACACAAAATGTCTCCAACCTGATCAATCATGCTGATCTGAGACACTCTCAATCGTTTCCATGGACACCAAATAACATGATCCGCCCCAAAACATTAATCACGTTAGAGCTTTATTGATGATGTGGAGCATAGCAGCTACCAGAAATAGAACAGAAGAAGAAGAAAGAGGAGGAGGAGGACAAGTAGAGAAAGGACAAGAAGAAGGAGGAGACGAAAGAGAAGTTGAAGAAAGAGAAGAAGAAGAGAAGTAAAGAAGGAGAAGAACAAGACATGATGAGTAGGTGGAGGAGGAAGAGGGAGAAGAAAGAAGGAAGAAGAAGAAAAGGAGGAGGAGCAAAAGGACGGGGAAGAGGAAGAAAGTAGAAAAAGGAGAAGAAGGAGGAGGAGAAGGACAAGAAAAGAGAGAGAAGGACAAAGGAGGAGTGGGAGAAGGCCGAGAAGAGGAGGTGGAGGAGGAGTGGAGAAAGGGTAGAAGAAGGAGGAGGAAAAAGAAGAAGAAATGGAGGAAGACGAGAAAGAGGACACAGAGGAGGAGGAGGAGGAAGAGGAAGAGGAAGAGGAAGAGGAAGAGAAAGGTGGTTAAATAGAGATTGGAGCAGAATACAGAGGAGATATAGGAGGAGTATGCGGAGAAGGAAGGAAGAAGAAGAAGAAAAGGAGGAGAAGGACTTAAAGAAGAAGAAGGGGGAGAGAGGAGAGGAAGAGAGGAGAGAGAAGGACAGAGGAGGAGTGGGAGAAGGTGGAGGAGAAAGATGAAGGAGAAAGAAAGGAATGAAGAAGAAGGAGGAAAAAGGACAAAGAATGAGTGGGAAGAGGAAGAAGAAAAGGAAGAAGTAGATAAAGACAGAGAAGAAAGATAAGAAGAAGGAGGAGAAGAAAGAAAAGGACTAGCAGCAACTTTTACGTGTTTCAGTTCATTTCACAGTTTTACTTAGAAAAGCTGCAAAGTTTCTAACGAGAGGAAACAGGAATGAAATCAGATCTTTCAAAAGAAGATCGATTTATCACGCAGATTTAGTAATGTTATAAAATATGCAAACAAAGCATGAGAAAACTGAACAAATATTAATTAACTCTTATTGATAATTACTGATGCACGAATTCCTCAAATTTAATGATTCAAGCTTTTCACACATGATGACTCGCTGCTTTCTCCTTCAATCGTTTTACATCATTTATTATTCATGTTTAAGGTTTGGAACTAAAGCTTAATGTCGACAATTTCTCTCTATTTACTGAAATGGAGCTTTGTTTTTTTATATAAAGGTCGATTGAAGAAATGTAGTTAGAGAAGCTGAGGCCTGTCTGGGCCTGATGTCTTGGCTCTGCTCTCTATTGTTTTCATTATGTGCCCAAACACCAGCGCACACGTATGTGCATCAACACGTCCCTATGCACCGCTGTCGATTTATTTTTTTTTACTTTCACTCTTGGACTCTTCATTAATTCCAATAGTTTAAATCTTTTGCAAACACCTGAACATGTGTTTGTGCACAGTCACCCTCCGATAAGTCGTCAGTGTTCAAGCATTCAAGTTGACAATGACAAATCTCCTTTTTCTTCCTCGGCTTCGCAACGAGCTCAACGAGCTCAGGCTGCTTCAAGCTGAACACGGAACGAGAGAGAGGAACGGCTATTGACAGAAATCTGGCAGCGGGGAGCGTGAGCAGCCGTGTAGGAGCTGCCGAACACCGACCGTATCTCTGTTTACATCACAGACCTGTCACAGTAAATCTCACACATTAGAATAATCACCTGCACGCAACCGTTACAGAAAGCAGGGAGGACGTGGGGGGAATCCAGATCGATTTCTTTACAGTAACAGCACAAAAGAGGCCGTTCAGGGAGCCGTGAAGGGTCGGGGGGGCTGGAGGGGGCTGGAGCCTATCCCAGCTGTCATTGTTTCTAGAGGCGGGG
Organism: Chelon auratus; assembly: GCA_030220025.1. Classification (NCBI taxonomy): domain Eukaryota; kingdom Metazoa; phylum Chordata; class Actinopteri; order Mugiliformes; family Mugilidae; genus Chelon; species Chelon auratus. Next base: position 65,593 of record JASGAT010396872.1, read on the forward strand.
TACACCCTGGACAGGTCTCCAGTCTATCACAGGGCTAACACAGAGAGACACTCACACCTACGGCCAATTTAGAATCACCAATGAACCTAACCAGCATGTCTTTGGATGGTGGGAGGAAGCTGGAGAACCTGGAGAGAACCCACGCAGAAACAGGGAGAACATGCAGACTACACACAGAAAGGAACCAGTCAGCCGAGGGATTAGAACCCAGAACCTTCTTGCAGGATGCAGCCTGACACAGACACACACACAAAAACATTTTAGGATTCCTAAAAAGTTCACGGCTTCAGTTCCTTTGGTTTTAAAGCCACTGCAGCAGACCGTGTGAACACCTAAAGCTGAAGGCTGACAGAAACTAAACGGGTCCGTTCTTGCCCTCTTCTTTGACATTGGCTTTTGCTTTGTTATCACTCTGTTTTCCCGGTGGTGTAATTATGATAATTTAGTAAAACAGGGACATTTCGCCTGCGCTCACTCCTTCAGACAGTTGTTTGAACGTGCAGATCTTAGGGTGCGAGGATAAGGTTGGAAATATTTCTAGTTTTCTAGTTTTTGTCAATAAATCTCTTTTAAAAGACTGTAAAACAGTACAACAGTACAAATCAGAACAAAGACAGCTGGACTACAAGTCTCCAGCTCTGATAGACTATTTGGGTCATCTGTGGGTGGTGTCCACCTGAAACTCATATGACTAGAGTCTGTTAACCCAGAACTCGCCCCTTGTGGCTGGTGAAGGTAACAACAGCTTCGAAAACTGGTGCTGGACACGTTTAGTCCTCTGGCTTCAGTAATGAGAACATTAAAGCAACAGTACAATGAGATTTATGTTTTATCTGAATAGCTTTCAAACTAAAACTTGTAGGTTTTGGGAAACAACTGAGCTTAGCCGCAGAGAGGAACAAGGTGTAATAGGTTTTAATTGCTGTTATTCCAGATTTTCCGACAGTAATAAGGTTAAGATTTTAAAGGTATACATTAAAACGACTAAAAATGGACCTGATTTCAGTCAAAACAGCAATAAACAAGGGTAATAATCTATCCTTACTAGTTTAAAATGTCATTTTTGTGACTGGTTTTAATAATTACATTACAGTTTTGGATGTTGCCCGCACTATATTTTAGTTTATTTGCAGTAAAGCGACACAAATGGCGTCCATTTTTTTTGCCGTTGAGTTTCAGTGAGCATGTTTAATGTTTTTCCTCTTCCTTATCAGCTTCAATCAGCTACTGGTTTTCACCTGATCTTATTTAAATGAACATTAGCTGCGAGATAAGAAAATGTACAAACTGGTTGAGATGCGGGGCCGTTGATGGAAATGAAACCCTGGAGCTCGGCCAACTTTCTCACGGCGGGAAAAGAAAAAGAACAAATGAATAAATATCAGGGCGTGGATCGTTGTGAGCAGCTGCAGGAATCACCTTGATCTCAGAAAAAAATCAAAAAATCAATAAAGTGTGAATAATTTACCTTTCGTTGGAGGGGAATTCTTGTTTTTGTTGGATCCCACTTATTGTTTTCTCTCAATGAAGAGGCCTCCAGCAGACTGGCTGGCAGCCCGACACCCACACACACAGCTGGAGATGGCGGGCTGCAGTGTTCAGATCCACTCAGGCTCTGTGGGCTGGAATAAACTCACTGAGCGGTGTCCCGTCAAAGTTATTAAAAAGAAAAAAGTTTACAACAAATTACAATTTGTTCCCGTCTCCAAAACGGTTAGTAGAAAGCTCAAAGCGACGAAGCCCACCAAAACAATAATTACATATTTGGTTGTGGTTTGTTGACTGCTGAGAGATTTGTGGATGTGAAGGGAGTTTTTACTGGAGCGGAAAGAGACGTTTTTATAAAAGTGTTCCGTTTTGCTCCAACCACGAGGTGTTTGCTTTGGCCGACGGACCGTGCTGCTCTTAATTCTAATCTTTTGATGAGTCTCCGGTGTTTTGTTTTTTTTGATTGCCTTAACTTAACGGAGTATTGTTGGTGTTTCTTAACGGATAAAGTTCTGGATTTATTCTTTGTTTAGTGAACACGTCCTTCAAAAAGACCCAACCTGTGCATGCATGTTCCTCCATGGTTTACGTTCAGCGTGTGCAGTTTGTAGAATCAGATCAGAAATGTGCAGCTTAATGGAGAAAAAAGACACTGAATACTACTTTCCTGAAACAAGTGTCAACAGTAGTCTAAAATAAGCAGACAAAGTGCATTTCTTTGGGTGTGTTTTCTGTGGTGGATTAATCCAGATTCAGTGTGCGGTTGGAGAAGCAGGATTATTTTAAAACTAGAGCTCAAACCGCACTTGTGAAAGCGTTCCACTTTAGAAGTTTAAGAGTTACAGATGCTGCAGTTTAGTTTCTTAAATTGTAAAATCTCATTTTATGACGTATCTAAAATTAAGGCTGGAACAAAGGCGTCTGGAGTTTCATTGAAGTGGCTTCTTCAGTTCTAAAGGACTGGTGGTGGGGAGTTGGGGTTTATATAGGAACGTCTGTGGGTGGTGTACAACTGACACTCAAATGACTAAGAGTCTCCAACAAACAATAAGCAACTAGAGGAAGTGTCTCTTCAGGCCAGGATTCAGCCTCCCACCTACATCTGAAGCACGAGAGGTGCTCTTTTGAGAGCGACATCCACATTTTAGCCAGAGGAAACATTTGTTGAATCAATCTGAACGATGTAGGACTGAGATCTATAACACAGTCTTAACATCTGTCCCCAAAAAGTTTCACCCCCGTTCTCCCTTTGAGTCTTTCTGGCTGTTATTGGGTCGTTAGAGAACCACAAATAAATGTAATAAAGGAGAAACCTCCCAGGTTGATCTGAGCAAAATATTGTGTCATTAACAGGCACTAATTTAAAACTTAAAGTCAACCTTTTGTTTTTAGATATACTCTGAACTGGATAACTAGTTGTGTGTTGAAACTAATGCATTTTAGATTAAATGTTGCACAGATTTGACAACAAAATGTCTAAAAAAACCATCCAGAATGTCAATGTGATGCCTTCAGAGTCCAGAAAATATTCCATTACCAGCTCATGAAGACTAAGAACTGCACCGAGTGGCTAGCCTGGTGTAGCCAACGCTCAGTTCTTATTAGAATATGAGTCTGGTACCACCTGGATGTCATTATGGGCCATGTTCGGACTGAGAAAACAGAGGAATAAATACCTCTGCATCGACTGGATCGTCCTCCAACCAATCAGAGCCATTTTGTTGTAAATGAATTCAACTACATGGCACTCAGATGACGTGTATGACTACTGTTACTCTTCTGTCCATCGCCACATAAAGCCTCGCCCAAACTATTTGATTGGTCCTTTTATATAAAAGTGTGGGTTCTTTGTCCCTCCTACAACATATATATATAACCGTGTCATTTATAGCCACTAGAAGCGTCTGGTAACAAGGCTCTGTTGATGAAATGACCAGTGGGTGAAAAGGTCTATCTTTTCAGGTCCATGGCAGCTTATAGATAAACGAGAACTCAATAACAGACTAAAAAAAATTCCTCTGACGCCATAAATTGAGGCTTCACATGTGGATGACAGATAGGTACAACGTACATACCACTGCCGAGAGATTTATAGTTCCCGAAAGGTTAAACTCACAGCTTCACTGAGCTGACAAAAGTAAGACTTCACTAGATGTGTCACACGCCACCACGCACACAAGGCGGGTTTGACTTATAGGGAGATATTAACATCCAAAGCACCCCGCTCACGCCCCACGAACATCCATTTTGAACGCCGCATTATATCTGTCACTCTACATAATGTGGGTTCTGCATTCCAGTCTGATGCGCGATCAAGCAGAGCTGCAGAACACAAGTTCATGTGGAGGGTGGAGGACGGTGGAGGAGGCGACAGTTCAGATGCGCAACAGAAAAGCAGCGGTAGCGACGAATGAAATGCATGGCGCTCTCATCTACATGTCTGTCCTGTGGATTTTCATTCAAGCACCAGAAAATAAACACATCAGTCTCCACCCAGAACACATCAGCTCACGACTGAATACTTCTCCATCAAACGGCTGAATGCCCATCAGTAAAGACTCATAAACGTTTAAAGGAATTCAGTCGTTGCCCATTGCTTTGTAGCTGACAGTTGGTTGATAATGGACGGTCTGAGCTCTGGTTGCCGAGGTAACCTTCTTGTATATTTCCCAGTGAAACAAGCGCAACATAAAAACATTGCTAGCGTATGGACGGAACTAGCTCTTCTTCTATTTAAAAAGAAAATCCAGTTGACGACAGCTCCAAGTCCGACGTCAACATTTGGTGGTAGGAACCAAAGTTGTTTACGCTGTTTCCTTGCGTTTTGGGAATTCTGTGTTGGCGCCTCAAAGTCGAGATTTGTTCAACTTGGTACCACTTTGTGTTGCCAAAGGTTTTTCCACCGTGCACAGTGACACCAACATGCTAAATACAAAAGTGTTGCATTATTATAAAATGTTGTAGTCAGTGTCTTATGTCAAATTGTAAACAGTTAACTCTTGATATTACCATGCTAACCAATGCTAAAAGGCATTTTTAACCTATAAATATCACATTTCAGTTCTTAGTTTTACAGTTGACTGTATTTAAAGAAGGAAAAACCCCAAGCCGGCCATCGACGTGTTGAATTTGGTGGTAGGAACCAAAGTCGCGGACGGTGTTTCCTTGCAATTTGGGGAATTCTGTGTTTGCGTCAAAGGAGCCGCTCCCATTGGCCATTGCCTCAAAATTGAGATTAGATCACATCACTTCCTGTATGTGTGCCCCTTTAGCGCTGACATTACTGCTAATATAGTATATTACAGAGTATAGTATATACTCAGTGTTCAAGTTAACACGCTAACCCCTGACGTTAGCATGCTAACTGATGCGGAAAGGATTAGCCAACTGATTAGCATCAAATTTGAATTCTCAGATTGACTGTATATGAAGTTTTGAAGCTCAGCACGGTGTCTCCGGCCTTCGCCATGTTGGCAGTGTCCGACTCTCCTATAGCTGATTTAGCTAATTCTTTAATCTTTAAATTATATCAAGGCTTGGACATTTTAACATGGAGATAGACTCATTTGCCTCTAGTGGACATAGGACTGACTGCAGTTTTTGGCACATTGCCTCATTTTTAACACAAACTTTCCCAGAGGACACGGTAGACTGATAAAAGTCTAGTAGGAGTTTGTTTTGTCATCTTTCTTGTGATGTACTAAACATCAGAGTCACTATCTGTTCCAACAGCTCAAACCAAACACATTTGTCATCCTGAAAACAAATTTAAACCGAGGTTCTGTGACTGTGTGTTCAGCCAACCAGCATGTATTTGTAATGACGGGCCCACTGGCGGAGGTGAAGGAGGTTGTACGGCAACACGAATTTCTGAAACAGTGTTTCTGTGTAAAGCTGCAGCTTCGTATACTCGATCGACTCGATGTATCAGAAGTAACTGGTTAAAATTCAAGTGTTTCATCGTCTCCAAGAATTTGCTGTAACATTACATTGACCTCTGCAGAGTGGCACACACTCATGTTCAATAAACATGATCAGTTTGTGGTGTTTAACACTTGAGGAAAGCAAAGGTGAAAGAGGAGGTGAAGGACACATTCAGTCCTGTGAGCTTTCTCTTGATTCACACTCAAGTTGTACGAACAAACCAAAACTTATTTAACTTCTGTTCCTGCAGGCCTCCTGACCCTCGTGGCCCCGCTGGATTTCGAAGTGTCCCGGGAGTACTACCTGTCCGTGGAGGGCAGTCGCGGCAAGTCGTCCCTCACCGACATCACCATGGTTATCATCAACGTGACGGACGTGAACGACAACGCCCCCGTGTTCGGACGGGGCGACTATAGCGGCGAGATATCCGAGGATCTGACGCCCGGGAGCCTGGTGATGAAGGTAAGACTGGATGTTGGGAGAACGAAGCAAGTTCATCACGCCACGATGGGTGCAGGAAGTAAACATTTTAGCAGCAGATACACAAATGACAGATCATGTAATAAAAAAACAGAATAAGAAACATTAATAAATCTGTACATGCAGTAGCAGCGTGGCTGCAGGAGCTGATCTGGCTGCCTGTTCATGATGTCCATGTGCAATGAATAAAAAAAAAAAAAAAAAGAAAACACGACAGTTATCCGACAACATGTCAGTCGTCACCTGTCAGGCCAGCTGCAGAGATAACGCAGCAATAACACAGCTCGGTGGCTCACTGATGGCAGCACCACGGCTGGATGACGAGGCTGTAATCATATGGTTTCATACTCGACATCTGTCGTCTCCCGCCGCCTGTTCCCGTCACCATTTATCTGTAGCATGTATGCAGACAAATGGCGCACGATGCTAGAAAGGCCTTAATTTATTTCACATAATTAGAAGACAGGCTGTCAACTGGCTGTCGGCTGGGAGGAAATAACAGGATTAATTGTTAAAGTGAGGAAATGGCAATAAAAAGGAAACCAGGGCGTGCTTTTATTCAGCAAAGATTAAAAAAAGCTAATATGGTCAGCAGCATATTGTTAAGGCCTGAAATCAAGGCACTTTAGTGTGTAGGATGTTCCTAATAAGAACTTAAAGTCAGCCTTTTGTTTTTAGATACACTCTGAGCTGGATAACTAGTTGTTTGTTGAAACTAATGCATTTTAGATTAAATGTTGCACGGATTTGACAACAAAAACATCCAGAATGTCAATGTGATGCCTTCAGAGTGCAGAAAATATTCCATTACCAGCTCATGAAGACTAAGAACTTCACCGAGTGGCTAGCCTGGAATCTAGGAGGAGTGACTATTAACTGGGAGGCTAGGAAGCTGGGAAGAGATACTACTAGCTGGGAGGCTAGGAAGAGCTACAGCTAGCTGGGAGTCTAGGAAGCTAGAAAGATTTACTATTAGCTTGGAGGCCAGGAAGAGAGGCTAGAAAGCTAGAAAGATCTTCAATTAGCTGTAAGGCTAGGAAGAGTTACTGCTAGCTGGGAGNNTAGGAAGAGTTACTGCTAGCTGGGAGAGTTACTGCTAGCTGGGAGGCTAGGAAGCTAGAAAGAGCTCAAATAGCTGTAAGGCTAGGAAGCTGGAAAGAGCTCAATTAGCTGTGAGGCTAGGAAGAGCTACTGCTAGCTGGGAGGATAGGAAGAGTTACTGCTAGCAGGGAGGCTAGGGAGAGTTACTGCTAGCTGGGAGGCTAGGAAGAGTTACTGCTAGCAGGGAGGCTAGGGAGAGTTACTGCTAGCTGGGAGGATAGGAGGAGTTACTGCTAGCTGGGAGAGTTACTGCTAGCTGGGAGGCTAGGAAGAGCTACTACTAGCTAGGAGGCTAGGAAGCTAGAAAGAGCTCAATTAGATGGGAGGCTAGGAAGTGAGGAGAAGCTACTATTAGCTGGGAGGCTAGGAAGACCCACTATTAGCTAGGAATCTAGAACGTGCTATTATTAGCTGGGAGGCCATGGAAAGTCACTATTAGCTAGGAGGCTAGGAAGAGCTACTACTAGCCGGGACGCTAGGAAGCTAGGAAGTGCCAGTAGAGCCTAGAACTAATCAGAGCAACAAAGTATGTGGCATTAAACAATAAAGACACTATTCATCCTTAACTGTCCATCGTTTTGTTGTCGACATCTTATTAAGCATCCATGCTGCTCTATTAGACTACATTTGTTTGTCAGTACCTTGTGTTGATCAGAACTCTGACACCTAAAGGAACTTAAACTAATTTAATGACTGATTCCTCCCTGCTCTTTCTCTTTAGGTCACGGCCACTGATCAGGACGGCCCAATCAATAGTCTGCTGCGGTACTCTATAGTGAGCGGAGACCTTCTGCAGCAGTTCTCCATCCACCCTCGCAGCGGTGAAATCACCGTCCGCACCTCCCTGGACAGAGAGGAGGTCCGTCTCACTGTTAAATCCACTCTTTCATATCCCAAACGAAGAAAGAGTGTTTAAATTTATTTCTCTTTTTCCCCTCCTCTCCAGATCCCTCATTACTCTCTGACGGTGCAGGCGGCCGACGAAGGACGTCCTCCTCTGTCCTCGGCGGCCGTCGTCACCATCACCGTCACAGATGTCAATGACAACCCGCCCGTCTTTTCCCAGGTCAACCACAGTCTGCAGCTGCAGGTATGACAGCATCAACATCTCCGCCATCACACACAAGGCTGCAAAAGTCAAACTGTATAGTCAAATTTTATAATTATATATAATGTTTTATATAATTTCTGCATAAAATGACTCAAAAACCTTTTCATGGCAGATTCAGTCCTGAAAGTAGACAGAATATTATGCTTTGGTGTTTGTTCATTCAGGAAAATGAGCGAGATGCAAAGGTAAGTGCACCTCCTTCTAGGGTTACAAGTTGATCTCAAGGTCCAATCTAAGCGGCTAAAGGCCTCTCTCACATTGGCTGATGTCAATGTTTATGAATCCATTTCTGCAGAAATGTGGAAAACAAAAGGGACGTAAATACTTTTAGGCGCCAACAAACTCTTTTCTTTTAAACCCCAACAACGTGGAGAGTATCTGAGACTCTGAGAGAAAGCTGCAGCTCTGGTTTTATTTGCTCCTTTGATTGGCAGAGTCTCGGCTACCGTTTCCTTTATCTGTACGAAGCCTCTGGTGTGCTACAGGCATGAAATCGGTGCAGTCTCTAGTGGCAGACAAACAAGGTTGAAATGCACCGTAAGCAACACTGAAGTACAACACAGGAGTACTAACAAGTCCTGATTCAGACCAAGAGTCTTTTTACCAGTAGTTCTTCAAGATGATTCTGATCCAACAAAGCTGTTTTACGTGGACCCTAAATAAAATGATCTCATCTTAATGGCTTCAAATCCACCAGAAGAAGATTTTACCTAAAACTATATCTCTAACAACCCAGAGTAGAAGGAGGAGGAGAAGAAGGAGGAGTAGATGATAACGAAGGTGGAGGAGGAACGAGAGAAAGAAAGGAGAGAAAAGACGAGGAGGTCGAAGAGAACAAGAAGAAGAAGGAGTTGGAGGAGGAGGAAAATGAGTAGAGAGAGGAGGAACAAATGAAGAAGGTGGAGGGAGGAAGAAGAGAAAGAAATGAGAAGAAAGAGAAGATGAAGGTAGGGAATGAGAAGAAGGATGAAGAGATGAAGAAAGAAGCAGGAGAAGAAGAAGGAGGAGAAAATGAAGAAGGTGGAGGGAGGAAAACAAGAGGAAGAAGAGGAGACCAAGACAAAGGGGTGAGGAAGAAGGAGGTGGATGAGGAAGAAGAGGATATAAAAAAAAGAAGAAAATAAATGGAAGGAGCAGAGGAGAATAGTAGAGGAAGGAGAAGTAGAAGAATGAGAGGAGGAGGACAAGAAAAAAAATAAGGTGGAAGGGGAAGGAGATGAAGAAGAACAGGAGGAGAAGTTTTTTCTGATACTTACAGATGTGTAAAGTCAGCTTTAAAAATCCTAACAGTAAATTAGAATTGTGTTTTTGCACAACACGAAGAATTAATCTGACCCCTGCAGGACACCGTAGGCAAGTCCGGGAGATTCTTTCCAGAGAATCCTTCGAGAAAAACTGCTTTTGTTTTCAGCTCGGGAACCCAAACACATTATCAGCCTGGAGCCTTTGGAAATAATGAAAAAAATGAAAAAAAAATAAAAATGTTGTCCTAAAACTGCCTGCAAATCCCTGCATCAACAAAAAGTCAACAACAAAAAATAAATAGTAAATAAATTCACCCAGAACGAAGCGCCTGCTCATCAACTCCCACAAATAACCTCGGGTGTCCTGAGAGGGGACGGCTGCATTCATGTGTGAGGTTTGACGACTCAGTGGAAAACATATTTCCCATGGCGGCCTTTATTTTGAGACTCCACATTTTATAGAAAACATGCGGCATCTCACTAAAAAATAAAAAAAGAGCCACTTTAGTTCAACTTTTCACCTTATTAACCTCAGAAAGCAAACAAGAACATAATGAAGTCCCCCAAAGAGCAGCTCAACGAGAATCGAGCGAGGCTGGAAACATCCACCTGCTGCTCCTGGGGTCATAATGAAGACAGACGAACTAACGAGGACAGATAATTAAAGAGAAATCAGATCGGAGTCACTCTCTGTTTCAGCTCTCTCTTCAGCACCTCTCCGGTGGAAATATGCTGACCCGTGAGAGCTGCTCCGTCGTAACCGGAGCTCGTTAAAACGATGTGCTCAGAGTGAAACTCTTCAGAGAGGACGGCTGAACTTTGTTGGGGATCAAAGCTGCAGCTCGCAGGACATCAGCGCCGCCCTCTAATTACACGACCCAGTCTGCAGCAGTGAAGCAGCTTCTAATGGGACACATACTGTACCTGTGCTCCAGGATGTCTCAGTCTGGACGTCCACATGTCTCCGTCAGGGCCATCGCCACGTCTATTAATTAGAAACAGAAACTCATCTAGCATCACATGTGACTGGAAATGTAACGGAAGAAGTTTTCCCCAAAACTTTATCTCCCAACAACCAGAAAGGGGGAGTGAAGAAGAGGATGTAAGAGAAGAAGAAATTAGATTTAGAATTAGAAGTAGGGTGAAGAAGGAGCAAGACGAGAGTAAGTAGAGGAAGAAAATGAAGAAAAGGGAGGAGAACAAGAAGAAGGGGTGAGGAGGAAGAAGGAGAACAAGAAGGAGAAGAAAAGAGATGAAGAGGAGAAGGACAAAGAAGGAAGAAGAGACAAGAAGAAGAAATGGGAGTATAAGAAGAAGGACACAGGAGGAACTGGAGGAGAAGTAGAGAAAGAAGAAGAAAAGGGAGAAGGAGAACGAGATGAAGGGGAGAAGAAGAAAAGAAATGAATGGGGGGGAAGAGAAGAAGAAGAAGAAAGGGGAGGAGGAGGAGAAGAAGGACAAAGAAGGAATCAGAGAAGAAATAGAGAGGAGGGGAAGAAGAAGAAAAGAGATGAAGAGGAGAAGGACAAAGGAACAAGGAGGAGGAGAAATAGAGAAAGAAGGAGGAGGAGGAAGAGACGGGGAAGAAGGTGAAGAAAGAGAAGAAGACAAAAGGGAGGAGGAGAACGAGAAGAAGGGATAAAGAAGAAAGAAGAGGAGGATGAAAGAGAAGAAGGAGAAAAGGGAAGAGGAGAAGAAGGACAAAGAAGGAAGTAGGAAGTAGAGAAGAAGAAGCAGGAGGAGGAGAAGTAGAGAAAGGAGGAGAAAAAGAAGAAGACTGAGGAGGAAGAAGATTAGAAGAAGAAAAGGGATGAAGAGGAGGAGGACAAACAAAGAAGTGGGAGAAAAAGAAGAGGGTGTAGGAGTAGAAAGAAGTTCTTCATCTTTCTCCTCCAGTCCTGAACGTCTAGAACAGAAGACGACCAAGATGTCTCCACGTCTCCAACGTTTCTGTCCACATGGGTTCCAGCTTGGTCCATTTTTTCAAACACTTGTCTGGACGTTGTGTGTCCCCATGTCTCCATCAGGACTATGGCGTCCTCGTTTCAGGGACACTGGGTGTTTGTTCTCTCCATCACTCCTGCCGGCAGAGAAACTCCTCATCCAGTCAGAGAATAACTTGTTCAGCAGCCAAAACACTGCCGAGCGTCGCGTGGCTGTGAATCCAAAGTGGACGATATCGACCCATCTGCTGACGCCTCCGCAGCCAGAGCCTCTGATCGTGTTGGCAAGATGGATGTCACCGAGGCAGAGGAAACGAGTTGTCTTGTTTCTGTTTGGTTTTTGTTTTTTTCAGACAGGTGTTGCAGGTCGGCAGGGCGGCGTCTTCCGTCTTGTAGCAATTACGTGTCTTTGTTGTTGACTATTTGTCATATCTTGGACGCTCGCTCTTTTTACGACTCACACATCTGTTGTAGTGGAGCGTCGGGACCAGGTTAGGCTGCTGTTACATTTGAGCGTTTCTCTAAAAGCAGCAGATGGACAGGTAATTCATTAAGTTTGTGGGACGGCCTCAAAGGATTCAGCAGCACGGTGATAAATCACTCTGCATCTGTGCTGGCGGACTCACCTCCAGTAGTGACACGTAAAATGATCCACGTGAACGCATTTCACTCTCAAATTAAACCGGAGCTTAGCTTGAAGTAATTAACCCTCTGTTGGTATATATATGTCAGCCATAACATTATGACCACTGACAGGAGAAGTGAATAACATTTAAACCATCTTGTGACTGTTCAATGTTCTGCTGGGAAACTTCTGGACCTGGCATTCATTGGTGTGGATGTTACTTAGACATGTAGCACCCACCTAGACCAGACCAGGCACCCCCACCCCATAGCAATGACACTCCTTGATGCAGGATGCAGCCATCCCCAGCAGGATGCAGCCACAGAAACACTTTAGGAACAACTCAAAAAAACATGAAGAACAGCACAAGGTGTTGACCTGGCCTCCAAATTCACTAGATCCCAAACTGATCAAGTATCTGTGGGATGATCCACAGAGGCCCCTCCCCTCAAAGACCCCCCCACTAACAACATCCTGTTACCTGACACCAGAGGACACCCTCAGAAGGCCCATGTCCATTCTCTGATGAGTCACCACAAGAGCGATTGACTGATGTTGGAGCTAAGAGGAGTGGCTTCAATCTCAAACTCTTCTCACCTGTGAAAACCTTTGCAGTGAAGGTGAATCTCTTCCATTCGAACCACAGCCGAACCTGGAATCAAACTCCTGACTCCCTCACCCTCTGAAGAAGCCATTTTTATCTTGTCTAAAAGTTGTCTCTGGAGGTGTTGCCGGTTTTAGCCCATTAACTCCAGATATTGTATACTTTGCTGCCACCCGTCTCCCAGATTGATAACCTATTTTCCACGAACCACCGGTTTCTATTAATTTCAGGACACTATAAAAAATCAGTATGCAAGCGTTTGAGATAAGGTGATCCATCACAGCGAGTGGTTTAAGGTCTATATTTTTATTTTTTCCTAAAGTTTAGTGGCCCTGAAGTTGTGAGCAGGAGGAGTGTTGGGATGTTAATCTGGAACTAATTAAGGTTCGAGAAGATGATGAATTAATAAGCTTTGATCCGCTGCAGGAGGGCGAGTCGGTCGGCAGCACCATCCTCCAGCTCGTGGTCACGGACAAAGACACGCCCAAGAACGGTCCGCCCTTCTCCTTCCACATCGTCAGCGGCAACGAGGGCCGCCGTTTCCAAGTCGACCAGGGCGGCCTCCTGACACTCTCGGCTCCGCTCAGGAAGAAGGTCAAACCACAGCATCAGCTCAAGATACAGGTAGGAAGGATTCCCAGGATAAATTGGACATTTATAAGTCTTTATAAATTTCACGTATGATCCCTTCGGTTTCAGATGGAAATGTATGGATTTCACATGGCATAATCCCATAGGTTTCACATATAATCTCATTATTTGTTACATGTAATACCATGGTTTTCACACATAATCCCATCGATTTCACATGTAATCCCATGGTTTTCACTTGTAATCCTATGGTTTTCACACATAAACCCATCAGTTTCACATGTAATCTCATAAGTATTCACATGTAATCCCATGGTTTTCACATATAAACCTATAGGTTTTACATCCAGTGGGTTGCATATGTAGTCCAATGAGTTTCACATGTTATCCCATCACTTTTTATCTGAGTTTCATATGGAAACCTACAGGGCTCTCAGATTTAATCCCATGGGTTTCACATGTTAGGTTTCAACTGGGAATTTACATAGGATTCACATATTTACACATTTACACCATGAACGTTTTCTAAATCCACGTTTCGTGTGTTTTAACATGTTTGACACATTCAGTTTAATTGAATTGATGTTTTATCTCCTTTTATATTCAGTCTCCTCTAGATATAAATACGTTTCAGGAAGTTATGTTAAGGTTACAGCTTTCCTGCCTTTTTTCCCTGAATGTGCAGACTAGTGGACTGCATTGTTTGGATTCTGTTGGCTGGTACAAATGTATTTTAGGCTCAGAAAGTGATGATTGATGGTGTTCTGCTCGAAATAGCTGCATTTTCCATTCTGACCATTGTTGTACTGAGAAAGGATTTACAAAGATTCTAGAGGATCACACAAAGGACTCGCAAAATAAATATAATCAACATTACATACGCAATACTTCAGTGAAAGCAGTCAAACTTTATTATTTCATCTGTTAATGAGTACACTACTTAAAACATCTTGTCACATGTTTAAGACGTAATTTTTAATTCTTTTCCTTTTGATAAAGTTCCATTAAAGAGTATTTTATCAGAATGTGTTATCTTTTCCCAGGTGACAGACAGCGGCCACCCTCCTCTGTCCTCCATTTGTGTGGTCAACATCAACGTCACTGAGCAGAGCAAGTATCCTCCCTCTGTGGTGCCCCTGGAAGTCTTCATTACTACTTCCGGAGGGCTGTTTGCAAACCGGGTCATCGGCAGGCTCCACGCCACGGACCAGGACCTGCAGGACGTTCTCACCTACAACCTGGTGTCAGAAAACCCCGACGGGAAGCGGTTCTCCATCGACCAGGCTGATGGTAAGATCTGGGCCGACGAGAACCTGGAGGAGGGCTCGTACGCGCTCAACGTCAGCGTGAGCGACGGGAAGTTCAGCGTCTGGACCGGGGTCAAAGTTCACGTCTGGGCAGCAAGCCAGAGAGCGCTGGACTCCGGTCTGACGCTGCAGCTGGACGGGATGTCACCGGAGGCGTTTCTGGGCGATCACTGGAGAAGCCTTCAGCACAGCCTGAGACAAGCTCTGGATTTACCCCGACAGGAGTTTCACCTGGCCAGCCTGCAACAGCTGCCCGACACCCAGGTCCTGGAGGTCCTACTGATCTGGAGACCTCAGAGCGGACATGTCCAGTCCCTGCCGATAAACCGGCTGACAGGTGATCAATCAACACAATTACTAATTCATTAAAGCAGATTTGTCAAACTCTTTTTAGTTCAGGGGCCACATACTGTCCAATTTGACGTCAAAGGGGCCGGACCAGTAACATTTAAGGTGTTTTTAGTGCAACAAAATAGTACATGATGAAAATGTTAACATTTAATGAACTATCCTTTTACAAAACACCTGCTGTTTAGTTCTGGGCCTCAGTGTTGTGTTATGCACACAACTCATACTAAAACAGTGTGGGGCCTAGTGGACAAATTAGGAATAGCAGTTACTTTTTTAAAAAAGTTTTTTAAAAAGTCTTCTGTGTAATTTTTGCACCCAGATTAGAACCTCAGATGGGTTTTGGCTCACAGGCCGTATGTTCGATTGCTCCATTTTGTTGTGCACCACTCTGAATTGTCGATCTCTTTGACACAGGGATCATGTCAGACATCGAGGAATCTTTGGGTCTCAGCATCCTCAGGATGAGCCACAACGGCTGCCTGGGTACCGGCTGTCCGCCGCGAGGCTGCAGGAACGCCGTGCGGCTGTCAGGAGAGCGACTGAGCTATTTCACCACGGCCAGAGCCGGTTATATCACCCCACAACACACCTGGGAGAGCACCTGCCCTTGTAACGGTACGCCCGTCTGTCTATGAGTGTGTGTGCCTGAGCTTCAGAGAGCCATCAATGACTTGAGAGTGTGTGGCGGCGGCGGCGTTTTTAAGCAGGAGTGACAATCTCAACGCTAACTCACAGCCTGACGTCTAGTCTTCTGAGGAGCAGGACGAGTCTGCTGCTGCTGACAATTGATCCAGTTCAAAGCTGCAGCGTTGAATGAGAGACTGAACTCTGCGTGAGCTCCAGCAGAGTAATTTCGGCCGACTCTCTCAGCTTCTCTTTACTCTCGCCCAAGTGAAGTGTGGTACAGGGAAAAAAAACAGAAACGGCGTAATTGAGGAAAACTGACGCTGGAGTTTTCTTTATTCTATCATTGTTTATTTATTTATAAATGTACAAGAAATACCAGAAAAATACACATGAAATACAAGCAGCAGTGGGCAAACTAAATATTAAAGGGCGCATGTTTAATTCCTGGTGTACAAACAAAGCATTTCTACAGGTCAGCTTCACACTCAAACAAAGAGAAAGGCTGCTGAGTGTATTTGTGCCTCGTGGAATCTCCCCGGTGTCTTTAGTTGAAAAGTTTTGTTAACTTTTCTTTCTTGGATGACACAGAACTGTGCATGGAGTGAATAAATAGTCTCCATAGTATCTGTTCTAGTCAGGATTAGTAGAAAAAACATAAATCTTCTATCACTTGCCTCAGATTAAACACCTGCACTCCCTGGGAGAAAGCTTGTAGAGAGACATGTATTTGTAGACAACCCAATGAAGATATCTGTCTTCTCCAAAGATCAAAGCTCCTTTTTCTTCCTCTTACCTGTTACACAAAGCTGTAAGGCGGTAAATTCGCTGGATTTCATAGACATCCCTAAGAACACTTTTGGAGAGAAAATGATTGCTCAGATTTGATTAAAGCCAACGGGACGTCTGAACCACTGAGCGTCGGCGCCACCTTTGTCGGTTCGTCTTCAGCGGTTTTTGTTGGCATTCCTGTGAGGATTAGCGCCGTGCCCAAAGAATTAAAGTCAGCCAAGGGCTCTTCAGGAGAGAGACTCCCGATCATGTTTAGAGTCCTTTTTCTCTGGATCATCTTCCGACTTTATCACCACCATATTTTGACTATATCGGACACCTCTTTGGTCTTAGAAGACTCAAAGGCGGTAAGGATCTGTCAGTTGGAGAACAAGTCTGAAAAACTAAAGCTTCTTGAAAAATGTGCAGACGGTACAGTTTATCTACAGTGCCATCCAAATCTAACGACTTTCTGCCTCTTTGAAATAACAGAATAAGTTCATACATATTTTATTACAGAGCCAAGAATCACTGAATTCAAAGATCTTTAAAGATATCCAGTCATTATGAAAACAACAGACGATTAATCAGTTATGTGAACCAACCAGTGGACTGGTTGTTTAGCTGGTGTGTTGGTTGGTTGGTTAGTTGATGGATTTGCTGACTGACTGGCTGGCTGGTTGGTCAGTTGGTTGGCTGGTTGGTTGGCTGGTTGGTTAGTTGGTTGGCTGATTGCTCAGTTGGTTGGCTGGTTGGTTAGTTGGTTGGCTGATTGGTCAGTTGGTTGGCTGGCTGGTCAGTTGGTTGGCTGGTTGGCTGGTTGGTTAGTTGATGGTTGGTTGGTTAGTTGATGGTTGAATTGTTGGTTGGTTGGGTACCTTGCTGGTTGGTTGATTGGTTGGTTTTTGGACTAGTTGGTTGGTTAGTTGGTTAGTTGGTTGGTCAATTGATGGATGGGTTGGTTGGTTGGTTGATTGATTGGTTGATTAATGCATTTGTTTGCCTTGTTAATTGATGTATGAATTGATCAGTTGGTCCAATATAACTTATTGTATTTAATAGGGCCGGGACTTTAACGCGTTAATTAAGATTAATTAATTACACAAAAATAACGCGTTGAACATTTTTTTACACATTTTAACCACACTTATTTTTGCACCCCGGAACGTTTCTCACTGGATGAGTTTCGGTGGACCGATTATACTGGAGCAGAAGCTGATGAGACCGCTTTGGTTGGCCCCATGGATGGAAAATTTATTCAGTCATTATTCAATGGTATACTAAAAATCCATATGAAAAAAAATACTTCTCACTGTTCTGAGGTCAAATATTTATATGCGATTAAAATGTGAGTAATTTCGATTAATTAATTACAAAGCTTCTAATTAATTAGATTAATTTTTTTAATCGAGTCCCAGCCCTAGTATTGAATCATATAACTTGTAAAATTGTGCCTCTCTACATCGTCCATGTTTGTTCACTCTCCGTTGCTTTTGTGATTCTGTGTTTCAGAGTCAGCTCTGAGGTTTGACGAGAAGTCCTACCTGAAGTATCTCCACGGGATGGACGAGGACACCCAGGAGTTCAAACTCTCGCTGAGGTTCAAGACCTTCCAGCAGCAGAGCCTCATCATGTCCACCAACAGTACCAATGACTTTGGATCTTTACAGGTATGTATCTCTCTGAGGCTGGTTTAACAGAGGAATATCCAGTTGGATAGAGAGGTTTTACTCTCTGTAACGGTTTAAGCATACCGTAATGAAACCCAGATGGAGTGGTACCAGAAAAATAAGGTTTGTTGTTTTTTACATAAAGATGAAACAGATATAACTACTTGTCGATTTAACTTTAACTAACGATTTAAGGGCACCACTGGTAACAACACATCAGCTCACATTTTGAGTTAATGAAGTTGTGTTTCTGGTGATTATTCAGCGCTGCAGCATTCATTTAAAACCGCTCCAAGGGGAAAAAACAGGAAACAAAAGACTTTGCATTTGAGGATTTGTTGGACTCACTGGAGAAATACACCTCTTTGTCTGCTGGTTGGAAATGTCACAACGGCTCAGGCAGACAGAACGAGAGCGAGAAATCATTTTCCTTCATTTCTAGGAAGTGTAAATATTTCCTGTTTTCTCTCCCCTGAGCTCAGAGCTCATTTATTTTGCTCTTCAAGTACTGCTGCCATGGATTAAATCTTTGCTTAATTTTCAGAAACTGTTGTTGTAATATTGTTGTTTGACGCTAATTTACGACTGTTATGATAAAAACGAACTGATTTAATCTGAAGGAGGTCTCACCGGGAAACGTTAACGACAGACTTCAACGTTTCTTGCTGATACCATCTTAAATGCCAGCGTTTGATTTCCCTCTCTGTGCCAGCAGTCATGTTACCAGCGCTGGTGTTTTTTGTTGTTTTTTTCCAGCGAGCCGCTTGCCGTTCACGTTTTGTTTTTCTCGTCTCTTGCTTGTCCTTTTCTGTGTTTACCACAAACACGGATCCCAGAATAGCGAGACTCTGTGTGCTGCGTATCTGGGTCAGCGCCGTCACAATCACACGGCACCTGTTGACACCATGAAACTTGGCAAACAGAATCAACTTGATTTTAAATTTGCTCTCTCGTGACAAACTGACATTTTCGGCGGCGTGGCCTTCTAAGCTGTGAATTAACCAGCCGTGTCCTGGGCCGCTTCACGCTCCCTGTGCATGAGGGCTTTTTTTTTTTCAGTCTGTCCCCATCATACCATCTCAATCCTGCAGATGATCACGTGTTAGAGCATATCCATCATCTTTTTATCTCCGCGCTGCTTCGTGTGTTTTTGTGCCAAATGCCTCTGATTGAATATCGGAGGCGCTGCTGAACTCCCAACCCGCACGAATCTGAAGCTCCACATCGGATTACGAGCCCGACGATACAGGTCCGGCTTATTATTCTCCCCATTCCCAGCATTTAATCAGCTCATCAATGCCCTTTTAACTCAATTTGTATCGACGGCACGTGAGCCGCATGTTGCCATTTTTCCCCTCAAAATGCTCCAGAGCTAACCCAATAAAAACCATCACGGTTTATTGATTGTGTTTTTTGCGAAACTGTCTGGAGGGAAAGGAAGATTCATCCTGGTGCTACGATACAAGGTCTACTCTACTCATATTAAATCAACTCCCTGAAAGAGAATAATGAATTGTGTTGTTTGAGAGGGATGAATAATTCTCTTAATAGATAAAGAAAATACTTGACTTGAAATGCTGCGCGATGCTTCCCCTCGTGGGCCCGTCTCATTTATGTGACATCCGTGTGCTTCCCGGGCTGAATATGCAATCATTCTGATTCTGGGAAAACTTCAAAAAGCAGCGTTCAGTCTTTCCCAAGGTTCCACCTCTTGGGTTTTGGATCTTGGCTCGAGCACATGCAAGAACGGGTCCCTGCCTAATTCACTGTGAGCAGAAAATGGCTTCAAATGGAATTTCTTAATGTGGTCATCGGAGAGAGAGAGAGAGAGAATCCATCGGTCGGGTTTTGTGATGACTTGAGAGAAACTTCTCGGCGGAGACAAGATGCTGTTAGCGCGCTACGTTCCCCCCGGAGAATCTCGGTGGATTCTTACAAGCGATCTGGTCTCATCAGTATGCTCCGTCGAGAGCCTCACCTCTGGAAAAACTGAAGTTCAGGCCTATTTGCTGCTGCCAGTTCCCTTTTATGTCTGCACACATTATACTCTAGATCGCCACCTTTGAAATGGTAATTCTGACTGCTCCAATGAGAAGCTGCTTTGCTAAGCTGTGTAAAACAAGTAAAGGTGACTCATCGGAGGAGGGAAACCGTTGTCTTTGATGAGGAGTGACAGCAGAGCGGTCGGCGCGCTCGACACTGAGCCAGGATGTGGATGCACGATGGGGTGGAATGAGGATCATAATGACCCTCAAAACATTAATTCCCACACTTTCATATTAATTTTTTGGCTGAAAAAGCTATTTTATACCACTAACCAGTGAATATCTACAATGATCTCAACGTCTGTACCGTTATTCCCAGAAAACCTGGGCCCTTATACGCCTTAATGTGGATGTTACTCTTGGTACATTCAATCACCTGAACATGGACCACCTTCTTCTATGTCTCCGTGGTCCTGGTCTAATGGGTCCATTGTAGGAGCTTTCATCAAAGGTCAAAGGTCAGCGTGGACGCCCTGACTGTTCTGCAGCTACACAGCGCCATTCAAAACAAACTGAGAGCCACTGAGTGTTCTGACTCTGTCTTTCTATCAGAACCAGCATCAACTCCTTTGACGCGTTGAGCTCCAGTAGCTCGTCTTTTGGATCAGAACCACTCAGGTCAGACTCCTCAATGGTTCTTTTACTTCCTTGGATCACTTTCGGGCGTTACTGACCCCTTGTCGATCCAGGAACATCCCACATGAGCTGCAGGAGATGGAGATGTTCTGACCCCATCGTCAAAGTCGCTCAAATCTGTCACGTCAGCTTGAAGTGCATGATATTATTCATGTTATTTTGATTATAACTGGAACTGTCAATAGATTCAAGTATTTGATCACAATTAACCACCTAATTTCCCTGGAAAGGATGTTTTTCTACTTGGAATTACTCTCATCAATATCTTAGCTGCTCAGAAACCTCCCTGCTCGGCATCGACAGTAAATGCAGATAACTTTCTTAAAAGGAAACTGCTCATTTGTTTCTCAATGCTTCTTAAGGGATTCTATTGGCAGTTTTGACCCTGAGGGTAAAATTATTTACTACGTCTGCACCACAGATTCTGCTTGCTTTCCACGGCGTTCCTGCTGCATTGATCGCTTCATGATTTCCCAAACTACGGTTTAGACCAAAGACATGGTGTTTGGGACAAATTTGTTCGTTTTGACAGCCTTAATTAAAACGGATCATGATGTTATGGCTTTAAGGGTATAATTCAGCTTTGTGCGCGTACAAAATTAGCCACAAACGACGACTCTGTCTCCACCTTTCCCAGTTTTCCATCGAACCAAATGGCCACTCTCACTGAGGTGCAGCTTCCTGCATACACAGCATATGCCAGCAAAATCCATGAGCGTCGCAGCTGCTGTTGCACGCTGAACTTTGCCCCGCAGCATTCAAGCTCCCCGGCAGGAGGGGGGGGGTCTGTGATTTATGGAGCCACGAAGCACGGATGCTGTGGAGCTTCCGTCCCCGTGGAGTTGAAGTTGACTCGGTGCCCGTGCAGCGTCGGCTGTGCTGGTACTGTAAGAAAAAAAAAATAAAACTCTGTGCCGTCGCTCTACAAATATCCCCCATGAATCACTCCAGAAGTCACGGCAACTCATGTAAAATAGATTAGAAGACAAGCGACAGTGTTTTCACTTGTTCCTCTGCCAGCGCTTCTGCTTCTTCTCGTGATAAACCAAAGCCCTCGTCTCCCGCCGCCTTTCCCTGTGCTCTGTCATTGATCCATGAAAGGAATTTTTCTGGTTCATTCCTATAAAAATGAATCATTCCTGTTTGTTTTTCACCGTCCCAACCGAACTGTATCTTCCTGCACACCAGAGAAAGCAAACCAGCATCACCTCTTTCTGAGAAGCGAGAAGTGCAAAAAAAATAAAAACAGAGAAACAAGCTCATCGACCTGCACTAATTTAAGAAGCAGAGGCCGAGCAGATTGGTATCAATAATGCATCGCGGGGGGCCTTTGGCGTCCGATGCATTGGGAGGGGGATGCTCGGCAATTTGCAAAATACACACTCCTATCTGTATATTTAATAGAGGGGATATGAGGAGCATCCTGATACATAAAGAAAACATGAGTAGATAAAAGGTGCCGGGAGGGAGGAGGGAAAAAAGCTGCTGCCTCGTTTCTTTTTGGGAACGCTGAGCGTGCAGTAAAAAGCTAAGAGGCTCCCGCTGATGTTGATGAAATGCTGAGTAAATGTGGAACTCTGCCGCTCGCTTGCAGCAAGGGAACCCAACGGCAACGCCTGGTTTTATTTGTAACACAGAACACTTGTCAACGGAATAAACATCTGCAGTCTGCAACAGGCTGCACGATGTAAACGCTGTTTTTGATGTGTGCTAGCCGCCGTCGGGTTCAACTATTTTGCCACGACTTGAAAGCTCTGTTGCGTTTGCTTTACATGATTCTCTCCTCCTAGAAATCCAAAATAAATCTAGTTTTGTTTGAGTGAATTTAAAGTGAAGCATCGATGAGACGTCTAGACGTCCGTTGACCTGCAAAACCACAAAATCAATCCTTCCGGGTGAAGATTAGCGCCAGCAACAATTACAATAATTAAACACAGCAATCAATTTAACAAGCAAGGAAACATGACATAACCAAAAAATGTCAATTGCTGTTTGTCGTTAAATGTCAAACAGACCTAAACTGTGAGTTCCTGTTAACGTCCGTTTTGTTTTGGTCTTTGAGAGAATGACATTTGATTCGGATATCCATAAAGAACATACCCCTCCTGGGCACAACTGCACAGCGTTTTGGACACACTACCATTTTTAAAAGTGATCACCTGAAAAGGAAATAGCACCATGAGTGATGTCTGTTCATTCTGATCTTCTTTCCTCAGCTGAACAATGGAGAGCTGCAGTTCAGGTTCAGATGTGGAAACACCTCCCCTGACTCTTTGCTGATCAGATCTCACCCGGTGTCAAACGGCCGCTGGCACATCGTCCTGCTGGAGGTCAACTCCACTTTCCTGAGACTGACCGTGGACCAGCAGCATCCGGCGTCCGCCGCCCTGACCGAGCCGTGCCGGATGATGAGCTCCCACGGCGCCTTGCTCTTCGCTTCTCTCGCTCGGGACGGCGCTCCGGAGTTCCGCAGGCGTCCGAGTAACTTCACCGGCTGCCTAGAGGGCCTGGAGCTCAACGGGGAGCCAATCAGAGCGGACAGCGACGCGGCGGCCGAGTGGACGGGGTCAGGGAGCAGGAGGGTGTTTGGGGTGTACCAGTGCTGCAGAAAGGTCGAAGCCTGCAACAGCAGCCCCTGTCAGAACGGAGGGACCTGCGAGGAGGACGTTGACGGAGGTGAGTGTTATGATTCTCACTGAGATTTGTCGTATGAGAACAGTCTCGCGAGACCGTGCAACGAGATTAGTCCACATGTAATGGAGATCCAAAACATGACGGAAGCTCTAAGAGCCCTGCAAGGACTAAACGCTGGTTGGATTTAAAATGTACGATGACAGAGAAGATCTGCGCAAAAGCAAAGACAAAGATGAAAAACTAAAGGGGAAATATTGTGAAAATCAGCATCAGCGAGCTGGAAATTTAAACTCAACCTAAAAACATCTTCTTCTTTCAGACCAAATTGGGTCACTCATAGCTGAAACTATAAGAAATACTATTTTGATAATGTAGTAGCAGTAGAAGTAATGGAGCATTTCCTTCCTGATCTCTGGACAAAAGCAAAGCCGTATGCAAGATGAGTCAACTACAGATAAAATATTATGGAAATACCACAAATCTCTGGAACCAATGACAACTTTAATTTTGTGAAAAGCTCTTTCATATCTCAGTAAAACTATTTCACAACTAGAATATCTCCAAATGACATGAATAAAATCCAATCGAATCAGAAAATCCATCGTCACACCCAGCCCTGCTAACAAAACAGGTTTATTTGCACCGAAGAGGTTTAGTTCCAGCCTAGTAGAGGCTGATAAAAGCTAACACCAGGGCTTTCAATAGAATATTTTCATGCACATTCCTTTTAGTGCACTTATGTCATGCGCCAACTTTGATTTGACCCTCGTCCCTACTCCTAGTTTGGGAACTGGTGCAGGATGGTGAGCAGAAACACACGTCTCCTGAACCGAAATGAACAAAGAAACTAGTCCTTGAGTTACCACTGGAGTACGTAGAGTCCCAGACACTTCTCCAAATGTGAAAACATGTCTTAGCTCTGAGATAGCCCAGAGTTTTAGGCGATAAAAAGACTCCGGCAGCAGCAAAATGGAGACCAAGGTCGTCATCCCTGCAACAATTTCTTTACAAACACAAGACCAAAACTAACACCGACCTGCTCTGTCCCTGTCTATCAGCTAAGGTCTGTGATTCCAGAAACCATTAAAAAACACGTTTCTTCATCACGCCGTGGTCTAGTTTGAGTCAGTGCGTCATCAGAAGGCTCAAGTTATCACATATGGATCCAACCGGCTTTCAAAACAGTCCAGCAACAACCACTGAGCCTTTTCAGAAACTCTTATCTGTGAGTCTTCTATTAAAGATGTGGCTCTTCAGTTGGAACCTGAATTTAGTTTTTTTGACTAGAGTAGAAATAATGAATATTCTGAACCCTTTCACATCAGTAATCAGTTTTTATTAGAGGTAGAAATAAAATGTATTGTTGTTCAAAGTTCAACGCTCATTCAAGGACGACAGAACCAACTCTAAAAAGATTTATCCGACATCCTCATCTGACTCTTGGCCCTCCTTTTATCCATTTAGGTTACCGCTAAGTGGACGATGCGCCACTTCTAGGAAAAATAAAAGCTTTTTGGCGGAGAGGTTTTCAGGGTCTTGTTTTTAATATGGAGTATCACAAAAGAGGCCAGTTTGTTCTCTACACGAATACCTGAACCAGCAGCTGATAAGCACTCCTGCAATTTTACAGATAAAAGACCAGACGCTTTTAAATATTACGCCCGTGAGAGTGTGGCACGGAGTGAACTTCTTTTTCTAGCGAGGTGGATATGAAGCCAAACATGAAGCTGGAGGAGATGCGTATCTGTGTGAACGAACGAACCCTAGAGCCGTTATCAAAAAAACCTGCAGCCTGATGTGATTTCTGTACCGACGGTTTACCTGTTGGGTCATATAATTTTCTTATCCTCCTTTTAGTGCATTAAATAAAATGTCCACAATGTCTCTTTGGACTCAGGACAGAAGGTTTTTACCTGGTATTACTTTTCCCAGGACTTTATTCATTGTCATGTCAAATCACATTTCAGTTAGGCTTCAGGCACCGAATAAAAATTATTTCCCCAAAAAGAACCTCCCAGGTCGAGCAAATGTAATCAGACAGGCGGTAAAAAAAAAATAGTGTAGACTCAGGATGTTTCTTTCTTTTTTTCTTTAACTGCAGAATGTGCAGCCGTTCCCCCGCTGTTTTACCGATCCTTCGGTTTAGTTTGCTTCCTGAGATCCTAACAAAGGGATGTGGAGTAAAAAGTGAAACCAAGGCGGATGGAAATAGCTGAATTTAACTTGTTTTTCTCCTTCTTCTTCTACCAGTTTGAGCCTTTTAAGTTCTTGGTTTATTATGTCAAAGATACACGACTTACTAAAAGGAGATCAACGCAACAGGAAAACATGAATTCGTTTTAGTTTAGCAGTGTAAAGCAGTGTCATTGTTGGATTAATCTACATTTCTCAAACGTTTCCCTGAATTTTTTAAAGAAAATAGGTGGGTGTGAGGCCTTAAATCTTAACTTAGAATATCTCTAATATAGTCTGATAGCAGCCCATTTGGTTGAGTCCATTAAAAGTCAGTAACCGGAGATTGAACCATCCTCAAATGATAAAACCTTACATGAGCGTTAGAAATATTTTGTGTAAACCCAAGGTAGAGTTAATGGTAGAACATTTAAGCTGGTGGCGCTTCTTGGACGTACAGTATCTGTAGGTGCTTCAATCCCCAGTCCTTCATGTCAAGTCATACTCTGAATCCTAAACTGATAAACATTTGTGTATGTGAGTTTAAAACAAGGAAACGCACAAAAGCTTCTGCCAAATGACAGTGATATGACAATAACAATTACTCTAAACCAAGTTATTTCCTGCTTCTGTGATTGTAGAACGTCCTTGCTTCTTCTTCTGTGGTTCTTCTTCTTAACTGACCAGCTCCAGATAGGGGCGACTGATAAAACGTGATGTTTTTGTGTTTTTCGGTGAAACCGCTATCAGACTTCATTTGTAGCCTCTGGTCTTGCCGTCACGTGTTGTATGTTCAGCCAGAGAGAAGAAAAACAAAAAACAGAAGAAGCCGTTAAATTGTGTGTGTTTTTTGGGGGCTGATTTTTATCCCTTTAAATACCAAACACACTCCTGTGTTCTCTGGCTACATCAGGTTGACCTTTGCTGTGATTATTTTCTGCCCGTAGGGGAAGCTCTCCGTTGCTTTGATCAGTTGCTCTTGTCTCAGATGTCTGGGTGTGTTTTATTTACTCTGCAGAGCCGCGCTGCAGGTGTGCAGGACTCTTCCACGGCGCCCGATGCGAGCTGGCCGACAACCCGTGCACTTCTCAGCCATGTGCCGACGGCAGGGTGTGCATACCCAAGGATCAAGGCTACATGTGCAACTGCTCGCAGGAGAACGCCGAAGCAAGGTAGACACAGATCACAGAGCTGGACATGTGTTGAGCTGTCCTTCATTTAGGGATAAATACATTTCATTAGTCTGACTTCTGTTTGTAAGTGGCCTTGAAGTATAAACATGTTAAATATTCATAATTTCAATCAATATCAACAGCTGATTGACGTAATCAAATATGACAACACGTCGTTGCAGCCCTACATCATAAATGTATATTTGTGGCAGCAGAACAAGCTTAAAACAAAGGAAGATAAAGATTATTGCCGTATAAAGTTGACATTTGAGGACAGCGTTGTGTGCTGGAGCTGCAACGATGGATAACCATTAGCCATGCCTAGCCAATGCTAATGGTAATCCATTAGCAATACCTTTCCAATGGATTTACAAGTAGCAAGTAGTTTGTTTTAGCACATACAGTGGTCCATCGTTTATCACGGGAGTTACGTTCTAAAAATAACCCGCGATAGGCGAAATCCGCGAAATAGTCAGCTTTATTTTTTCCAATGATTATAAATGTTTTAAGGTTGCAAAACCCCTCACTACACACTTTATACACTTTTCTCAGTAACTTGCAAACATACCGCACTTCAGTCACACTGCCAGCGATCAAAGATACTGTATATGTAAATTTGGCAAGCTGAACGCATTCTGTACTGTACAAGAGACACCATACGAGGAGATTGATTGACAATG
>JASGAT010396874.1:0-10460 GCA_030220025.1 Chelon auratus
AGTTCAGTTTCCCCAAGATGGCGCCCGCCTGGATATGCGAGACAGACGCGAACGGTACTGTATTCCTTTTTTAATAAACTGCCTGTATACTTGCAAAGTTCTCAGTGTTACGGTTTACATGTAGAGACCCTAGTTATGCTACCGTGTAAGTGTGGTGATATTGTGAGCCTTGTTAGTGGTATAGAAACAGCGATTTCTTTGTATGTGTAGGTGTGCCCCGAAGGCTAGCGTTATACGCTAAATAGCGGTTTGCAAGAAAACTGGTCACATTTGACTAACAAAACAAATGCATGAAAACAAATACCAGAGAAAGGTCGAACTCAGTACACATGTGTTGTTAACCCCAGGTTCATTTTGCGCCGGAGTTCCCCTTTAAGGTGAACAAGAAAATTGGAGCCAAATATCATGGCACTCTCTTCTTATAGTTGCATGTCACTTAGAGTCAGTAAAATTAACCCCGTGGTGCCAGTGGAGCACAGTTTGGAAGATACCAACACCATTTTACTTGACCTGAAGTGCAAATAGTGATGACACCTGTGGCTGGCATCAATACCCGATACTTGGCGTGGCTTTAGTCATCAAAGTTTCAAGAAATTCTAGAAAGCAGTAGGCTACGAGAAACCGCGAGAACTGGCCATTGTTGCAGCATCCTTGCAATTGTTCTGCTCAAAACCACTAGCAAGCACCAGATAGTGCCAAGAATCCTACTCGACCTGTTCAAGAACAAGAGCTAATTCACTGGAAAAGACCTCTAAGAGCCTTCCTCTGAGAACCATGAAAATCTAAACCAGATTTTATGGCGGTCCATGCAATAATAGTGGCATTTCACCGAACAACTAACGCGGCGGTGCTAGAGGAAACGTCGTGTAATGTCGGCAGGAACCTCAGAGGAATGTTGTGACATGACCGGCGCTGTCATCCACAGCCGTCAGCTATCAGTTTAGTCAAAAGCCGTGTGGCTGCAGAATACTAGCCAGCTGGATGCCAGACGAACTCCCCCTGCCCACCAGACAGAAAGTTGGTTTGGAGTCACTCCATTGGGAACTGATTATGCTGCAGCAAAGATCTGATCATTTGGGTGGGCTTCATGCGGTGATTGGTGCAGTAACAGCAAAAAAACAAACTCATACACGTCATCTGAGAGCCATGGACTTAAATTTGATTCCAGCAAAATGGCTCTGATTAGTTGAAAAATCCGTTGAAAAACATCCCATAATGAAATCCAAATGCTGTGTTACCAGACTCGTATCCTAATAACAATTGAGTCTGTCTACCCCGGGCTAACGAAAATACAGCATCTGAAATACTTAAACATGCATTTATCCTGCATTAGCGAGCGGTGATTTCCAGAGGAACAGATGCCAGTCTATCATTTTCTAGTAGAGTTCAGTGTGTTGATGTGTCATCACAAAACCCTACCTGCTAAATGTGTCTCATCATTTGACAGACGCTGCCCGTTCCATTGCCCCGAGCCAAGGCTGCTCTGTCCCTCTGTCTCCTCTTTCTCTTTCTGTCTTTCTCAGAGGCATCTGCCTCATTAACCACCATCAGCATTTTGTTTGCGCCATGTGATTTGGATGTATTGAGATGGAAGCGGGGGATCGTGTGAGTGAGTGAGTGTGTGTGTGTGTGTGTGTGTGCGCTCACTTGTTGTGTGCACGCAGGAAGCTCTCATTAGGCTGGAAAAACATTGACATTTTTTTGCCAGAAACCAGATCATATCTTCCCTTCCTTTATATATCAAAGGCTTCCTCCAATCAACTCCCTGGGGTCTGTGTGTGTGTATAATATTTAAATTTATATACTGTGTGTGGTAGTGTAGTGGGAGACAGATGTTTGCTGATTCGACAAGTTTGCTCTGCAAACTCAGCCTAATTTAGCCGACAAAAAAAAACAAAAAAAAACACGATGCCACACAGACGCTCATGGTGACAGCCCACTCTTAATTTCCTCTCCTTTCAATTCAAGTTCTTTCTCCTCCAAGTTTTTTCTTCCCTCCCACTCTTTCTCCGTCTCCACCTCTTTCTCACTGTGTGTCTGTTCTCCCTTTTGCACACACTCGAGCCCAGCGCTGTGTGATTACACCAGCAGCCTCTCAACTGGGTGCTCTTCTGGAGTTGTTTTCCTTTTTACAGACACCTCTGAGTAAGTCTCAACTTTCACAGAGGACACTTTCTTCTGGCTAACTTGGATATGATGACCATAAAGCATCTCAGGCGTCGTGGGATATAGATCCCTAGATAATGTAACATATAGCGTACCTTAAACACATTACGGTGCAAAACTCGTGTTCAAACAAAATTAAAACCTGTATACATGGATGGGTTTGGCATTTATTGCAATGCAATATGGCACTCGTTACAATATCTCCTCAGTGTTTCTATTTTACAATGTACAAACTAGATTTAAAAAAAAGGACCATAAATAAACAAAAATGCTTCATGTCGCTAATTCTTAGCATCAAACAAGAGACGTATACACACGCACCAATGGACGACATTCTAGTCTAAAAGTCTAATTCAACAGAAACATAGTTTGTTCAGTTCAAAATAAAAAAAAAAGGAAAAATTAAAACCAAGTAAATCAATCAGTTTGTTAGCGCGATCCTTCAGTATGAAACTATTAAGAGCTTGTAATGGTACATTCTGTCAGGCTCCTCCCACTCTCTCTTTAACTTTGCATATTAAGATTCAAAGACAGCTGACATCTTAACAAGGGAGTTGGACGCATTCACACATGCAGGCACGCGCACACACACACACACACACGAGCAAACACAAAACACGTTTTATTCAAGTCGAGCACAAAGCAGCAGAAGAGAAAAAAAAAAAAAAGTTGGAAGCCATTCTGCTTATGCACATGTCAGCCTTCACAAAACAGATAAGAAAACAAGGCGGAATGGAACCGGGTAAGCGGATGAGGCGCCACTCTAAGCTCTCGGGGTAGCTTTACGCTATCTGCGGCCTCGTCCAGATCATGGTTTATAGAAAACTCCACACGATGGAAGTTCACAAAAGTGCTGCTTCTCTCTCTTCTCCTTCCTTCTTCTTCTCCTCCTCCTCCTCCTCACATTGTATTTTTTTTATATTACTCCATTCCTTGTAGTTCCACTGGTGAAAAGTCCCTCTAAAGTGCACAGATGAGGTAAATGAAATTCTCAAAACAGGTTTGTATCCGTTCGCCGGCTCAGACCGGAACCATAGAGTGTTGCATGTGTTGCATCTGAGACAGCATTTCCTGCTGCACACTGGCAATTAGTATGTCCTGATGTGACGGCGTGATTATTCCAAGTCTGTCCATCTCCCTGCGGGCGTACAGACAAGAGACGTACGTTCAGACACACATAGGAGCAACGTGCAGCATTTAAAGGATGAGGTCAGCTGTTGTTTTCTTGTTAACATCACCAAATCCATGAACACTGGCAGACACCGTCATCTAGGAGAACTTACTATTTGGGGTTCAGTAGCTGCTAACAGTGCCTAGCAATTAGACTACAGCCATATAATCAAGATGTTTGTGTCGCCTAATATACTTCATGCTATTACAGCACTTGAAGATCAAAGCAACAAAGCAGCAGAAACAAGAAATTGCCTCTTTGAGGATGCTCAGTGACTCAGAAATGCAGCTGGAGCCTTGATTTAAGCCTCACAAGAATAGTTGTAATATGTCTGAATGGTACATAGGGTTAAATTTACTTGCAGGAGAATTGTTGATAAGAATAAAAAGTTTACTTTAAATGAAGGAATGTTTCATTACTCCTTTAACATATATTGTGATACTGTATGTCAGTGTTGTTATGTACTGTCAGTGTTATTGTCGACAAGTGAAACCAGAGTTTGACAGACGGAGACGTTCAGACCTTCCATTAACAATCGTCTTGGGAAATCCCATTCAAGTGACCTTCTTAAGGTACGAGTGTGAACAAACCCAGGACACATTGAGAACGGAAGTGACAGATCTGAGCTCTGACCACATTTGGAGGTGGCCTGGGTCACATTAGCCCACACCACTTTGGCAGTGTGAACACACAGTGCGTCCTGAGTCACATCAGAGACCGCCTACTCGGCAGGGGTGTGTGTTTTTGCGTCAGCTGAGGTTTGCCTCATTCATCTCAAAGTCAGCAACACACACAGCTATGATAAATGGTCGACTGAAAAGGAGAAAGCACCGTCTGTTCATCAGTAATGAGAGGCTTATAAAGTATTTTGACCTCAATCAAATCTAAGCAAGGGTTAATAAATGAGTAGGTATTTATTATGAGTACACTGTGTGTGATTCTGTCATTAAATAATGTATCAGCGTGTTGTTAATTATTGATGCAATCATGCTGATGTCTAAGGAGCTTTGTGGAGTTAAGTGTATTCCCTCAATCATCACCGGTGTCCTTATTTATCTTTATTATGGGAGATTGCGGTGCGTGTGGAAGCTTCCAAGCACCGAGTTATAATCTGACGTCAGGGCGGAGATCAGTAAATAATATCTTAACGTGTGTGCCCATGTTTGGTGTTTGGTTTGTGGTTCTGAAACAGCGATAGAGATCTATCAAAGATAGATAGATAGATGTTAGATAGATAGATGCTGTTAACATACTGTACAGCACCCCAAATGGTGTTGCTGTTTATTTACATGCAGAGCACAAAACTGAGATGTGAACACAGGCACTTTAAGACCTGGGGCACTTGCGATCAGTCTGCCCGGGTCGGATGTTTATGCAAGGTCAGGAAAGGTTGGAAATCTATAACAATAGACATGCCGGATGCAACAGAACTGTCATTTTGAGAAGTCAGCTTTGTTTCATCTTAAACATTAGAGCGCTTCTGTTGCTTGTTTTGACTCAAGGCTGAATGCTGAGCAAAAGAGCGACTCTGTTCGTGCCATTTCTGTCTTTGCATTCAGAAATTTGTTGAGTCAGTGCCAGCGTGTCCCTCGCTTCACTCTGTCGTCACACGAAGGTACACTTACTGGTGTGTGAGCGCCAGGAGACTGTCAAGGCTGGTGTAACCCGCGGCTGCCAGGGTGTCCCTGTACCTCTCCAACCCGATGGACTGCAGCCACTCACACACTGACCACTCTGGCACGCACACCTCTGGCAGGACTGACACACACACCTCTGAAGCCACCCCTGACTCCAACATTGTGCCTGTGGGTCTGTGAAATGTAGAAAGAGACAGTAGGTTGGCGGTTGCAAGGTACTAAAATAGGAGTGTGAATTCATAATTGACGGAGAACCGTGCGTGTAAGCCTAATAATGAAAAATGTAGGTGTGAGAGTTAGCACAATGAGGCTACGTGCAGCAACTCATCTACTTGTCCCCTTGTATGTTGAGATTCATGGCTGTGCTTACATGTACATTATGTACCTGTCCCCTCCTGTCCGTCGCAGAGTGCCAGGGTTGCGGATGAGTTTGTCCAACATGTTGAGTATCTGGCTGAAGGTGGGTCTGTCTGCTCGCTCTCTCTCCCAACAGTCCAGCATGAGCTGGTGCAGCACCACGGGGCAGTCCATGGGTGCAGGCAGTCGGTAGCCCTCTTCTATCGCTTTAATTACCTGCAGAAAGGACACAAGTGAAGGTTTTCATTTATGGTAAGACTTTCACATATGGGTTGAGGGGAGGAGTGCATCCTGCTGGGGATGGCTGCTGCCATCAAGGAGTGTCATTGCTATGGGGTGGGGGTGTCTGGTCTGGTCTAGGTGGGTAGTACATGTCTAAGTAACATCCACATGAATGCCAGGTCCAAAAGTTTCCCAGCAGAACATTGAATTGTCAAAAGATGGTCAATGTTATATTAAACAGTTTGGTTATAGCAATAACCAGTTGTCAGCAGAGAGTATTTATTAGTGTTGTAGGGTACCAGAGTTCTGTGCATGAACGACATGTTAAGTAACATCTATATGTTGAGAAGGCGCTCTGCTGTTGCCACCTCAGACTCTCTGAAGGCATACAACAACCTATTCAACCTCAGGTAAATGGCTTGGTTGTATAATCATGAGCTTATAAATAGAAGCCGTATCGGTCCGTGGGTAATGTGTGTTCTCACTGCACAAGAATCGCTTAGGGGAGCGGCTGCAAGAGAGCTGAGAGCTCCCTCCTTCATGGGGAAACACACCAAGTTTAGCAGCAACGAACTAGGTGTGAAAATACCATCATAATAGTGATGATCAGACTGCAAGCTCAGATCTTTTTTTTTAATATATCAAATTGTATCCAGATGGTTTTTTAGCAAGTCTAGCAAACCACATTTGAAGTGATCTCAATTGCGACTCCAATCGCTTGGAAGCGTCAGGACCTTCACATCAGAAAATGTCTTTTGCTTTACTTGACGTACATCGACTATGTTAAATCCAGAGTGACAGAAAAAATGCTGCTACAGTTAGGACGCTATGGAGGACAACACAGAGAACAAAATTCCCTAGATAAGACGCCAAAATAAACTGCTGGGAATCTACCAGAAGAAGACGATTTAAAGCCGCACCACCAGCGTAGGTACGTAGTTTATGACACCAACGTCTTATTTAGAGCGACGCATGCAGATAAGTTGGTGATGTCTGGAAACACAAATCAAATCAGATCACTCACAAACAAGAGTGCCGACTATCTGTCCTCAGGACCCGATCTGAGAAACACATCTGACATGGCAGCAGTCTGAATATAGTTTATGGTTCATCCTCTGAAAACCAGGAATGTCTGTAACAGTGCAAACATGCATACTCCACTGCAGTGCATGGTAGTTATTGTGACGGTGCACTGTCTTCACATTTAGTTCATGAATAAATCAGTGTACTTCACGGTTTGCACAGTCATGTAATGATGATCCACCGAAGGTCATCAATCAAACTGTTACTGCCAATTAAACTTCATGAAAACAAAGCACAAACATTCCCCAAAGATTTATTACTTTCTTGTTGTTTTCCAAGATCTTCTCAGAGTTGTCTCACCATCGACTGGAATTGATTTTAATTTTCTGCAGCTGTTCCACCGTTTCCCATGTGCATCATGTACCTATGACGTCCAGCTGCAGCGCACTCAGAAGTCCAGGAGATTTGCTAAAGTTTAATATGGAAATAATACACGGCCTCAGGATGTAATCTGTCACGGCTGAGTAGTTACACAGAAAAAAAGGTTTAAAGGCATTTCACTTATTTATGGTTGTAAGACAAGCCCTTACTCCAGTGTATTACTGAAATTCGTACACCAAAAAAGGAGAGCAGCGCTGCTTGTATGCCTTTAAAAAGGAAGGTTGTCGGGCTGGTTCTTTGACTAGATCGAACTGAACAAGCTTCGATAGACTGATTTGCTGTGGAACATCAATTTTTCTGTCAGATCTCAGTAACTGTTCGGGGGAAAACAGATGCCATCACGCTCAAGTTTATAAGGTTTGTGGGCTCGGCTGAGCGGCAAATTCACCAAAGTCTTGATATTTATATTCATTAAAATGCCCTGTGATCTGTGAATTAATCCTTGGCTTGTTGCCCTCCCTACCAGGGACTGCAAAGCAAAATTTACAACTTTCAAACAGTGCAGAGGTCAAAGACACTCGTCAGAACGAAGTACACAGAGAGCTGTTTATTTTCGTCCAGAAGTCTCCTCTTAAAACATGATAAGGAAGTTCTGCCTCTTTCATTAATTTCTCTATTTAAATGGAGTTTATTTAAAAAGTTTCATTTGCCTTTCTCACAAAGTCACAACACACAACCCACTGAGTGTTGTGTGTTGTGTGTCGTTAATGGAAATTTCTAATTAATGGTAATACTTGTGATCGTTAAAAGAGGTCTATTAACGGTGGCAACTTGATGGGCTCATTGTGTCTTTTCAAGTCTTATTTTGATATTTACTGTCCAGCTTTCCTTTCAGGATGGCGCTTCACTACACATCCAGTTGCACAGGCAGCTTTTATGTTTGAAAAGAAAATAGGGCTTTAGTCATTAGTCTGACACTGTAAATAAAACATTACATTTGAAGAAGCAGGTCATTCTTTTGTCCGTAAGGCATCTCACAGGTTGAACGATATAAAAATGACTCACGTCCTGGTTGTTCATGTCCCAGTAGGGTCTCTCTCCGTATGAAACCACCTCCCACATGACGATGCCGTAGCTCCACACATCACTGGCTGTGGAGAACTTCCTGTAGGCTATAGCTTCTGGAGCAGTCCATCTGATGGGGATCTTCCCTCCGGGGGAAAGGTAGGTCCCAGTGGCCTCCTAAAACAGCAGTAAACGTCAGCCTGGTTCGTTGAATAATGGATTTTTTTTTAGTTATATCTTTTATTGATTCACTGGTTCATTTATCCAGTTGAAGAAAAAAAACTGCACTTCTGAAGATCTGACCAGTTCTACAAATACATCTGTTTTCAGTTAGTCACAGATCTTTGGCAGCCTTTAAATATAGATGTGTGAACTAAAGATGTGACAGCCTGTAAATATTGAATTCAAGCGATAAAGAATTTGCAATATTTCATTTTGAGCATCTCTTCCTGTCTTACCCTTGTAGTGTAGGCGGCCTCTGGGTCGTCCTCCAGGACTCGGCTCAGGCCAAAGTCAGACACCTTGCACACCAGGTTGCTGTTGACCAGGATGTTTCGAGCTGCCAGGTCTCTGTGAACGTAGCTCATGTCTGACAGGTACTTCATACCGGAGGCGATGCCGCGCAGCATGCCGACCAGCTGGATCACTGTGAACTGGCCGTCGTGTTTCTGAGGGACGAAGGGATAGGTCAGCATCCTACAGCTGGCTGCACATGCACAGTTCATTTTATATGTGATTTGGTACTGTCTGGAAAATACTGCTCAAAACTAGTCTGGGTGCCAGATAGAAGATAACACAGTGATGTAGTCATGGGAGCGGCGTTGAGTTGAATTTGTTTCCAACTAAGTTTCTTTCAGTGGTTGAAGAACTATTCAAATGCAGAGTTTTTTTTTTCAGTATCGGTTGACTCACACCCCATAACGAGTCTGGTAACATGGAATTTAGATTACATAAGAACAGAGTCCGGATGTATTTGTTTCATAATAGACAATGACAGCACAATAAAATGCACATACCCGAAGGAATGCATCCAGGGATCCATTTTCCATGTACTCTGTGATGATCATCAGTGGCTTACCTAAACAAATAAGGAGTTTTAAATATGATGCCAAATCCCACCTTGCACATTAAGTTATGTAACCCAAACATTCTATATCCTGCTCACATCTCGTGACGACACCCTCCAGCCTGATGATGTTGGGGTGGTCGAACTGTCCCATGATGGAGGCCTCGGACAGGAAGTCCCTCCTCTGTTTGTCAGAGTAGCCCGCCTTCAAACTCTTGATGGCCACGTAGATCTCCCTCTTCCCCTGCACGCGCAGCCGACCGCTGCACACCTCCCCAAACTCTCCTGCACGCATAGGGCAAACAGCACCGTCAGCGCCAAGTAAGCATGAGTGTGTGGGTTCGTGTTGTTGTGTGTGTTCGAACGCACCCATGCCAATAACCTTCTCGATGTGAATGCTGCTAACGTCAATCTCTTTGGCAAACTCGTGGATCGCCTGATCTGGGTCCTCGTAGGTGAACGGGTCCACGTAGATTTTGACTCCTGCCACGGAAGAGAAGCGAGAGAGGAGAGGGGACGAGGGAGGAGAAGCACGAATGCAGAGGAGTGTGAGAAATATGAGTTGTGTAACCGCATATGTTATGTAAATGCCTTCGGCTGTATGTGTAAAAGATATGTGCAGGTTGATCTGAGAGAAAAGAAGCAAAAGAGCATCCATCTGCCTCTCTGTGCGTGCGTGTGCAGTACCTGGATTAAGATGCTTCTCCTCCTCTGAGTCCTGCTTAGTCTTGCTGTACTTACTCCTCCTGATGAGAAAAAATAATGATATTTAACAAACAGATGCAGAAGACAAGCGAGAGCCTTCATGTTCTCACCTGCCGTTATTATAGTGATATTATACAATTAAGAGAACCGACAAAGGGCTGTATATGTCACTCTGTTTTTAACTTTGTGTGTTTCTTTTCCAGTAGGGCAGTGCCTCCATTTGGTTTTTAAGGATTTGCCGCAATAGAAAGCGGTGACAATGAGAACAGAGAGCGACGGGCTGCAGGAAAGCACAGAACCGCCAGATGAAAGCGTTTATGGGAGAGAGGGAGGAGGGGCGACGCCTCAGGTAGCGCAAGATAAAAGGTGTTTTCCATTAAACAAAGAAACTGTCAAAAACACCTTTGTGGCTGAGCAGGTGTGTGTGTGTGTGTGACTGTGTGTGTTTGTGGGCACCTGCGCGCGCTCGCGGGTGCGCACGGCAGCGGAAGCTGACACACAAGCTGTGCTGCTGAAGAGACAGTAATGACAAGTCAGGGACAAAGGGATTATCACTGTCTCCACGCTAATCCCCTTTAAAAGCTCCAGGTAGCACACACATTATTATTTAGCCACACAATAGCAGGGGAGCTGTGTGTGCTGTTTGTGTGCATTGTGGCAGTTTGTT
>JASGAT010396876.1:0-14894 GCA_030220025.1 Chelon auratus
TGTCGCTTATCCGTATGCCAGTGACAGGCACCTACCTGACTACTCAAAGCTTCCTTGTTAACATGTTCATCCTCCTCTTCCTCCTCCATACATCTGCCTCGTTTGCTGGGGGTTCCCCTGGCAGGACTGCTGCTCCTCTTAGACATNACTGAAACAAAACACAGAGCACAGAGAGAGAGTCGCTAGCATGGAGTCTGGCTTTTCTTTTTCTTTTTCTTTTTGTTGACTTCCAGCAGCTACCCTTCATCTAAATATTGTCGCCAAGCTTGTAGTCACTCGCTGGAACGTCTTCGGACAAAGTCAAGGCGATAAAAAACATGTTAGAGATGTTAAATATCAGTATAACTAAACCATGACACTTACGTTACAAGCACGTTAGTGACCGTTAACTTCACATGAGGTTACACAACTCGCCCAACTAGCTAGCTAACGCTACGTGCTAAACAGAAAGTGGCCGACTACCTGTCAGGACAGTGGGTTGTAAATAGTCCCGCGTTGTTGTAGGAAACTGAAAGGACTGGTGGAACAACCAGTGGACTGACTGCTTTACCTAGCCGCTCACAGCGCAGCGCTTACAGCGACTGGGAGGACCAGCGGGGAAACGAGACCGGCCGTCGAATTCGCGCTCACCGTTTCCCGAGAAATCCCGCGAGAATAGACGAGATCTTGCAGTAAACACAACACATGGGAGGGAGAACTTTAGAAAAGCTCATTGGAAAGAGGGTTTGTTTTATATATCAGTGTTTTTCAACTTTTTTTGGAGCCAAGGTACAGTTTTTTTCATTGAAAAAAATCACATGGAACACCACCAACCGAAAATGTTAAAAAAAAATGAAACTCTGTAGCCTATAATAACAATATAAAGTCATTCTTGTCAAATTGTATTGAATAGGAATCAAATAAACACACACATATATATACACAGACAGATATATATACACAGACACTTGACAATGGCATATTATTTGCAGATAATAATTAATTCGTTTTCAAAAAATGTTTTTTAGACCAATTAGGTGAAATTGGATAATTTCCCACGGCACACCTGACGATCTCTCACGTTATATATGACCACTAAATTAAATATAATCCACTAGTCGTTCAAATTCTATACAATTGAATTCATGGGTTAAATAAGCAAAAGGTGTGTGGTTATAATGAATGGTTTGCCTGCAATGTAGAGTCAATAAACTGCCATGAACACTCCACAAGCCTCTACTCTTCTTCTCCCATGTGATCCACTAAAGACCCAAATAAAATAGGGTGAAAATACGTCAAATAAACAAGATTCAAACAGAAAATGATTTATTGCCAATACTGTACATTTACAGGAGTCATTTCAACTGAGCAGGACCCCAGAACAGAAACATACAACCCGCTGCAGCCTGTGACAGTATCTGTGTTCAACCGCTTCACATTTAATTTGAGGAAACACTCAAAGAAAAGTTAATGTGGAGTGTCTACAAGGGTGTGAGCTACAGAGAAGTACTTCTGAAGCTCAATTACGCTTTATTACAGTTTATTTATTACAGATACCGTGACAGCTTGCAGTTGAAGGAGCAAAACAGGCGCGGTTACAGCGCACCATCAACCCCTGGCAAATCTCCCAAAGCCAAGAACCGGCTCAGTTTGAACTCAAAATCAATGGGACGTTCTCTGGGAGGCCTGTAGTTCCCTCTCATTGTCGTGCTCAGGTAGGGTATGAGGGCACAGTTCTCTTCAAACAGGGCCAGCTTCTTTTTGTATTTCCGGCGTGCGTAGTCCGTGCTCTTGTGGTTGAAGGCTGTAAAGAATGTGGGATTTAACTTGTTAATCCAGTAAAATAAAGAAAGAATGTACATTTTATAATAGTGAGCAAATTCAGAAACTAAAGTAGAAAACATATAGAAAAACTGCGCGACTGAATTATTAATGAGATGGTGAGATTTATCGTTGTCATGAACCTTACTGGGTCTAATATTGGCCTTTATTTTGGTTTTACGCAATCGTGACATTCTGCTTACCTTTCAAATAGAAGGCTAAATAGAGGAGAGCTGATCTCTGTATACTGAGAAAGGGATACTTTGGTTTGAGGCAACCAACGGCCGTCATTGCCTTGATTACTGGTACTGCCACTCCCTGAAAAACAGAGCCATGGTTGCTAAAAATGTCTCAGAAAACAGGAAAATTACAACATTTCTCAGTCGTGTTTAAGTGTGTCTGACCTGCTCCAGGTAGCCCAGCGTCGGAAGAGAGGTGAGGGGTACAGGCTCACAAAGAGGAGGGACTTTAGTGGGAAGCTCCTGGTCCCAGTACGTCTCAGGAATCCTTGACGGATACAGAATGAGTAACTCTCAGACCCAGCATTTTAATATCAAAGTAATGTTAGACATTTTGAGTGTATTAGGTGAAATCTGTGAGAAGAAAAAAAGGGAAACATGCACCTAAATATACAAAGAGATAGCTCCACACCTCAAAAACTTGTCCCGCTTCTGCTTTGACTCAAAAACGTAGATACGTTCTCTGTATTCCACAGCGTATTCCAGCTTTCCTCGAACCAGGGCTTCGTACCTAAAAGCAAATAAGCCTCGCATGAATATAAAACTGTGACGCAGTTTAGGAAGAAGAGATCTGACACAGACACAGTCCATAGCACTGACCATCTTAATTTTATTGTGACAATTGTTTACCATTATGTGATTTTGAAGTGCAAAGTAATTGTATAGAGTTATTAGGATAGTTAAACATCCATGGATTAATAATGTACAGTAATAAAATTGTAATAACTAAAGCTTATCCCTTACTTATTTTGTCTTACTTTGTGTTATTTATTTACACTTTTCTGATATTTTCAAGAGTTGTGACTCAAAAAGAACCAAACTTTGTTCGTATTATGTTGAATTACAAATGAATCATGTACCTCCTTTTGCCGTCCAGGTAAGTAACGGGACAGAAGCCCTTCATCTCAACCTGCTGTGGGAACCTGTTCTTCAGCTGACTCTCAGTCAGCTTTCTCGGCAGCAGGTGGGGCGGTGGGAGGGCGCGCGGGCATCCAGGTTTCACAAACTGGTCGGGCGTTGACAGAAATGTCTGGAGAGAGCGACATAAAAAAAAAAAAAAATTGTTGTATTCTCTTTCAGTCACGCCCCAACATTGTACGGACCCAAGTGTTGTGATGTGCTGATTCTGGAAACCTTAGTGTGATGACAGAATTTAAAGGCAGAATTTGAAATGTCTGGGGCGGCACAGTGGCGAGGTGGTTAGCACTGATGCCTCACAGCAAGAAGGTCACCGGTTCAAATCCATGGCCTTTCTGTGTGGAGTTTGCATGTTCTCCCTGTGTCTGCGTGGGTTCTCTCTGGGTTCTCCAGCTTCCTCCCACCATCCAAAGACATGCTCGTTGGGTTAATTGGTGATTCTAAATTGGCCGTAGGTGTGCGTGTGAGTGTGAATGGTTGTCTGTCTCTGTGTGTGGCCCTGCGATGGACTGGCAACCTGTCCAGGGTGTACCCCTGCCTCTCGCCCGATGACAGCTGGGATAGGCTCCAGCAGACCCTGTGACCCTTAACAGGACTAAACGGGTTTAGAAGATGAATGAATGAATTTGAAATATTTGAAAAGAGCAAGCGGATTGGTCTCAAA
Organism: Chelon auratus; assembly: GCA_030220025.1. Lineage (NCBI taxonomy): Eukaryota > Metazoa > Chordata > Actinopteri > Mugiliformes > Mugilidae > Chelon > Chelon auratus. The sequence continues at coordinate 3,622 of JASGAT010396876.1, forward strand.
TGCATTCCCTATATTTGTGCTGACCGTCTTAGATGAGCGTCCCGGACACTGACCTCTAGATGGTTTTCACCACACATCTTATAATAGGATCCCTTGAATTCGGCTGCATTAGTCAAAGACACAACTTCTGAGCAGTCCACCAGGTGGTGATGCAGAGCCAGGCAGACAGGGCAGTAGTGGCCAAACTCCCCGAGCCGATTCTCCAGCTCTTTGGGTGTGATGCACAGCCTGTTGATGCAGGCTGCTTGCCCTGTTAAACCAAGAGGTTAGCAGGTTTTAAACGTATGCACATGTAAAAAGGCTACAGGCTGTGAGTTCTAGAGCAACTTTACAATTTCACAGTGTAAATATTTGTACAAGCTCATCACATGAGAGGCACAAAATAACTAAAAAGACTCTAGTAACTCACCGCTTTGCATCCTCTCCAGGTACGAGTGGATACATTTCATGCTGATGCTGACTTCCTTTATAATGTTGTTCCAAATCCACCATCTGCTCTTCAAGCCGTCAAGTACAAGCCAGTTCTGATGCTGTCGTTGGAAGTGGCGCCTTACATGCTCCACTTCCTTCGTGTAATGTGAATTACAAACATGGAGGATCTCAGAGCTGTCGTGCATCAGGTGAGGCCTACAGCGGGCGGAGAAAGTGGAAACAAGACACGTTTTATTATTTGATTTTTTGACGGTTTGTTGGTTTAATCCTATAGAGTATATCTCCTCTTACTTGTCGGGCTTCATCTTGTCTACAAGGCCTCTCTTCAGCACTTCCACTGTGTCCAGCTGAAGCTCAACTACTATCATGGGGATGATGCTGCGAGACCCCATCAGTTCGGCCTGCTTAACCGTCATCGGAAACCCATCCAGCACATACCTGGAATGCAAAAAAAAAAAAAAAGTCTTAACGGGAAATAAGAACAGGTATAATGTACAGGTTTATTGATATAATGTTTGTCTTGAAACACCGAAACACATGGATGAAATGAACACCTCGTCTCACCCTCGGGTGCAGGCAGAGCTCATGAGCGCCACCTCTAGACACTGAATGGCCAGTTCATCAGGCACAACGAGGCCCTGGGTCAGATGCTTTTTCATCTGGACGGCCAGATCGGTGTGCTCCTGAGTGTTAAGCACCAAACGCATGGCTTCACCGATGGACATCCGAGCCACACCGTATTTCTGCGCAAAAATCTGCGCCACTAAATGAATAACAAAATAAAAGCAACGCAAAGGAAATGAGATTAGTTAGGAATTTTTTAAAAAAGTAGTATTTATGAGGATTATTTTCAGCTGTCTTAAGTCTTACCAGTGGTTTTTCCAGATTTAGGAGGTCCAGTGATTGCCACTTTAATAGGAAGTGACGGGATGGGCTTGGGTTGCCTAAGGTACTTTAAGGGGTTGTGCATAAATATTTTGCGGTTCTCCTGGGATGCAAAGAAGTAGATGTACTGATTGAAGAGCAGGGGGTATGTGGTGTCGAGGGGCCACTGCAAAGGCTGGATCAGGTCCCTTTCTTTGTATTGCTGCAGGTCAGAGGATGTGCACGAGTAAAAAACCCGTTACAGTATACTATTTAGCCGAAATCTGACGAGAGATAACCTATACTATTGAGATACACATTTGCCATGCCTAAATTATGCCTACTTTGACGGGGTCGCAGCAGCCAAAGGCGCTGTGTCGCTTGTAAGATGAGTGCAGGAGCTTGAGTGCCAAGACGTTTAAGATGGGTTGGCATTTGTGGAAGAGGGACTCCCTGTTGGTGAGCAGGGACTGGATTTTCTGGAGCAGCTGGTACCGAACAATCTGGATCTTGCGAGACGCATTGATTGCCAGTTTGGGTATGTTTTGGTCACTCAGGAGATCCTGATGATAGAACAACACAAAGCACATACTGTGTAACCGTGAGTAAAATACAATGACCTCACGACTTCACGTATTATTAGTAGAAACGATCACAGTGTGGCGACAGTTGGTTGGGTGGCTGTGTGTGTTTGTGTCTCTGCACCGTCACGGTGACAACGCCGTTTTCATCCGCCACATAACGCTCTTCTATTTCTATCTCCAGCCTCTCCGTGGCTGCCTCCTCATTCTCCTCATTCTCCATGTCCTCATTGTCCTCTTCTGAAGGGAACTCCTCCTCCAGCATGGCCTCTATCTCGTCCTCTATGTTGTGTGCAGTTTCCTCCTCTTCATCGGCTTCTTCTGCCTCTTCATGCCCGAGCTGTTCGATTAGCAAACAGGGAAGAGAAGAAAGGGGTCGATCAATGAAGCCGGAGGAGGCGAGGATAATGGCGCTGCGTTGAGTTCGCCTTACCCCCGTTTGGTCTGCGTTAGAGCCGTGCTCTGCCATGAGCTCAGCCCTTCTCTTCAGGATATTCTCCTCCTGTATAAAAAAATAAAGCTACACATTTACGAGATTCTCACATATTAAAAAAATGCAGACGGGCAGGCAGACAGCAGTTATACTATTATTAAAAAACTACTACTAAGCTTTTGTTTTCTCACCCGGTTTTTCTTGCGCAGATCGCGAAGGAGGTTCATCTGCGCCTCGCGTTTGCTGTGACGCTCGCGCCAGTTCTCCATGTACGTGTGCAGCAGACGCCTCTGAACGTCCGTGACCTCCACTTCCATGACTACCACAACGTCGGGGAAAAGCTGTTGCTGCAGCATGTACTGCACCTCATTAGAATCGTTAGGGAAGCCCTCCAAAATAAAACCTGTAGACCTACAAAACAGAGTATCTCGTCAGTTGTCACGTACTGTACACGAATCTTAAAAGGCGTATAAATGAATGTAGGTAAGTGTAAAATGTCTAAACTCTTCTCTCTGGACAGAGCCTCTTCTTTCCTGTCTTTGCGCTAAGCTAAGATAAGCTAAGCTAAGCTAACTGCCTTTAGTGTTTAGTGTAGAGGCAAGTAGCATGTGTGTGTCTGTGTATAACTACATGTATGGCTCATGTTTCCAGTACGGTGCAATAACCATATCCAGGATCTGTGGACTGAGCGGGTCCTTAGTGGACAGGTAGGCTTGGATGGCCATTTCTTCATCAGTCAGTTCAACTTCCTGCAAACGCAAAGACAAAACCAGTGTGAAAATATGTCAGAATTCATCAACAAAAAGTTGGAACGATAAATCAAACAGAGGCTGGAGGGACGTTTCGTCGAAGCTGACCTCCGCGCCATTTGTGTTTTCAGAGTCACCCTCTGTCTCCTGCTTGTCCAGTCCCCTGGCTTCCATGATTAGGGCGTCCAAGTCTTCAGCAGCATCCTCTAAGGACACCGCCTCGTCGGCATAAGGCACGCGCTTCATCGTCTTGGCCATGACGAGCATCTGGAGCAGCTCCCTGAACTGGATGTGGAAGAGCCCGAGTTGCCTCGCGAGCCATTCGCCGTGAGTCGTCTTGCCTGACCCTCTGGTGCCGAGCAGAAAGATGCGCAGGGCGGGGGGCTTGGGTAGAAGAGGACAAGAACAATGTGAGGGGGATATTCGTTCATCTTGCTACTGTATAACGTTTTCTTTCCCTCCTCCCCTCGGCTCGTACCTTGAGAAGCTCAGTTTGTGCCACAAATTGCGCAGGGTTTTGAAGGAAGGAATCTCTGGCTTCTGGGCTGGAGAAGTAGAAGGTCTTTTCACGGCACTTGGCTGCTATTTTGTCTGTACAGGGAACCAGCACGTTGTGGGTTTTGAATGCGACAGGGCAGAAGTGATGGGTGTCGCCTAATAATCTCCTGGCCATCGGGTCCCCCTGTGTTCATGAAGAGGACGGAGTTGCATTTGGTTATTTGTCAATAAAGCCTCCTTTTATACACCTGTAACTATAAAGCCAAGAAAGTGAGTGAGTGAGGGAGCCTTTAAAGTGAACAGACTCCCCAGTGTACTGACTTCATCCTCCTCATCCTCTCCATAATTGTCACTTCCGCCCTCCTCTCCTCTTTCCAGCTCGGTTAAGGCCTCGATATCTTCTGCCTCCTCGTCCTGGTCCACTGCCGACAACTCCCAGGACACGTACTGAAAGGGTTCTGAAGATCACGAATTACAAACCAAAGATGAATAAAACTCTTTCTGTTCCTCTTACAGTTCGCCTGAAACCAGACCGTTCATTCTGATCAACTAAAAGACCTGAGGTTTTCTGTGGCGCAAAGAATGTGAGGACTTACGTCAAGAGGCTTTACACTCACTTTCCATCTGCTGAACCACCTCTTGAAGCAGGTTCTCTGGGCTTTTGCCGCCAATCTCCAGTACGCGGTGAGCGAACGTTAAAGCGGGCTGCATTTGCTCCCATTCTCCTACAAACTGCTGCAGCTGCAGTTTATACTCGTTCATCTCTGGGCCATCTGGATAACCCAGCTCCCACTGATCCTGCAGTACCACGGCTGTGGCCGCACAGAGGGGAGACAAAAAGAAACAGACTTTTGCCGCTTTTCAGCTCAGCAACGCTTTCGTGTAACTTGCAGGGTACAAATACGAAAAAGGTCTGCGGGATTGGGGAAAGAGCGATTGTGGAAACTTCTGTATGCTATGATAAATACGCGTTTATGAACCTTGAGCTATTTCAAAACTGATTTCAGTTGTAAGTCTTAGTGTCATTGTATTTAGTGGCACACTATTGGAAACTCTTTGATCTGATTCTGTATCTAAAGATGATGATTTTCCCTTTTATAACTAGAAGATTTTTTATTCTTGATCTTAGAAATAAAAGCCTCACCCTCTTCTTGGACTTTGTCAGGATCTGCAGGCCTGGTGGTGTCCTGTTCGTCTGCAATTGACAAGAATGCATTCAAACCAACGATGACTCAATTTTGTAGGAGAGCATGGAAATGGAAGCTGTTTTGTAGACAGGTTATACCATCAGTCTCCTCCACAACTGTCTCTAGGTTTGATTGCACCTCTGATTCCTGCTCCTTTTGGTTTCTAAAATAGAAATGAAGTACAAAATCGAAAGCATAAGCATAAGCAATCCAACTCAGATGTAACTAACAGCTCAGACCGCCTGTTGCATCCCCACTTACAAGACTTGTTTCTCATCCTGTAACCTCTTCCTCACGGCCTCGTCCACGACTTCCTTATTCGCCTCGTAAGCTCTCTTCAGAACTGCAAAGTGTGTCAACGAGGGTGTAATATGTGAACACAATGCACGGTCACTTTATTTGTAAAATACAAATAAAAAATGCTTCGTCTTTGTGTACCCCTACCCTGATGTCCATCACTGTCCTGGAGACAGAAAATGATGTCTGGCAGGATTCCGGCCTGCTGCAAGGCACCCATCTGGGAAACGTTGTTGGGAAAGTTGTCCAGCACCCAACCGGTTCTTCCCTCAGAATCTGAGTCCAGCTCTTCAATCTGTAACATCAACCTCATCATTAGTTCATTTGTGAGAGTTACATCTGTCTGTGTCAAGCTGTGTTACACCGTAAAAGCCCGCGTGCACCTGCCATCTTTAACACACCTCTTTAATTCGCGCCTCTAATACCTCAGCGTACAGGCCAGCGGGAGATGTTCCCAGTTGTTTGGCTTCCTCCAGAGCACTGAGCACCATGGCTTGTACCTCTGGATGATCCTCTGTCACTGAGAACAGCCAAAAAACACGTTTCACCATCGTAACTTCTACAGAGCTACAGTCAGGATGAAAGTACATATGTATATAAAACGCAACTCTACTGGTGATACTGAATATCATCCTCAACAAATACCAACAAAGTTCAGTTTACCTGGATTTTGTCCGCCATCTTCCTCCATCTTTGACTTGATCTTCTCTATAGCGGCCTGTGTTGTCTCCTCTTTGATTTTGTCAAGACTCTCCTGTTCAACCTTGGCCAGAGCTGGCTGCAACAGTTCCTGCATGTCAACTACAACCGCGCCGTAGCGCTGAGCTAGAAGCTTGCACACAGTGCTCTTCCCTGCCTGAGGTGGCCCAGTGATGGAAACTCTGCAGGGCGGCCTGGGCATCGGAGGGAGCAAGTAGCGCCGGGGGTTTGTTACAAACTTCTGGTAGGCCTCCTGAGATGAAAGGACGTAGAGTTTGTCCCGGAAGCTGTGCAGTGGTCGGGACGAGAGTGGGTTGCCGTTTTTAATTCGCCGCGTTCGAAGCAAGTGGACAGATTCCCCGCCTCGGAAAAGCTTATGAAAGATCACTCACCCCACGGTGAATTCAGGCTTGCCAGGAATGACGTCTCCCTCCTTCAAAGCAACAGGACAAGTTCGGCCCCAGCGGCTCCTTCTCCACCTAAATCCAGGGGCCACGGTCCTGGAGGCGGACATAATCCTCAGCAGGTCCTCCTGGAATTTTTTTTTTTTATAGAGTGGATTAAACGATACCCAGACTGTGGCTCTTATGGCTCAATTGCAGATTGTTTGTCCATATTCACAACTCAACTGACTGTGTTTTGTTTTAAAATAACGAAGGTTGGCAAACCTTGTCAATGTCCTCTGGCAGTTCTTCATCATCAGTTTGGTGGAGGAGGACCGGAATGGCGACACGCATGATAGCCAAAGATTCAAGACGAGACGTTACACACTAGAGGTAAAGCAAAAGACAAACACAAACATTTACATGTATGCTGAATCACAGAACTGATGCCTCTCATGTAAACAAACACTAGTAAAAACGTACTACGATGAAAGCACGTGCTATTCCCAACAGTCAATGGATTCATTTCCAGAAGAAAGTTCATTTATTGCTGTTGTGTTTACCAAGTGCAGCTCTTCAGGTGTATTGTTTCCATCCAGCTCCAGCAGGTAGAGGGGGTTGTGGTCTGCCATGTAATCCTGAATTTAAAATTTTTTTTTTAAATTAAAAAAAGCAGAATTTTAGCCGTTGTTTTTTCTTTTGTTGATGAGAAGATTCTTTTTTTTTACTTTCTTTTATTCTGAAAAATAATAATAATAGAAAATGACAATGACATTTTGATGTGTAGAGCAATGGCCCACACTGCGCTGCTAACAAAACTAACACAAATACAAGTTATTCAAGCACGGGAAGACTCCATGTCTGTGTGTGGGCAGTTCATTTAACCTCCTGATTAACGTGTGAGTCGTTCAGAACTTATGGTAACTCACCTCCAGTGGTCTGAGCATATTATCCTTGTACATTTTGATTCTAACAAATGCGCTTTCTGCTAAATTCTCTGGCGTCCACACCATCTGGTTAATAATATCTCGAGAGAGTTCCTCCTCCTCAGCCTGTAAACAAAATAAACATTTAACTGACACAAAGGGGGATTTTGGCTTTACAGGTTTAAAGTTTAAAGTTATGGGGGAAAAAAATGATTGACCTGCGCCTCCTCTTCCTGCTCCTCTTCCACATCCTGAGCCTTGTTCTCTTTTTTCTCGCCGTACGCCTCTTCGACCTCCCACTGATCCCTGCTGTATAACTGGCCCGTCTCTGGGTGCTGCTTCAGACCAGACAGCCTGCGGACCAGGTCCGTGTCCGCACACTGGTGGAAGAGTGTAAGGTCATCGTTAAATTATGCAAAACTAAAAATAAATAAATAAATAAATAACACAATGCACAACTTTTAAAAGAAAACTGAATGGTTACTTTGATATTGAGGATGAAATCGGGCGTTAACTTGAGGGTTTTGATCAGGTCAATCTGCTCACGCGTCTTCAGACAATCTTCTGACATGAACGGCAGGCAGCTCAGTACATAGCCTGCATCACAACACATGAATTATTAAACAGTGGCAAAGCTCCAGTTCTGGTCTTTTGAATGTCAACTCACTGTGCTATTATTGCAGATTTATATCACACATTCAAGTCATGCTTTAAAACTGCTGACTGAGAAGCATATTTGCTTGCACGGGCATCAATTTAAGACAACAACTACACAATTTACCATAGTGCTCCACATCTGGTGAGTTAAGCCTTGCGAGAATCAGCTGCAGCGCCACATCTTCTGGAATAGTTCTCCCCGCAGACAAGATATCCAAGAGCTAACATTTTCAAACAAAGGTTCGAGGGTTTTAATGGAGACGAAGAACACATGTAAACACAATTCAGATACAGATACAGAATGTGTTTCTCACCTCCGTGCCTTCCTTTGTTTCGTTTTTTATGTGCGAGTTCAGCAGATCGGTATCTGAAATATTATTAAATGTCGAGATGAGTTATTGAATTGGTATGCAAAGAAAAAAAATATATACACAATGAAAGCACTCACCGTCAATCAGGATACACTTCCAGGACTCTGCAATCTTTTTGGCCAAGGTGGATTTACCAACACCCTGCCACAGAAGGAATATGGAAGTGGGTCACAAGTCGGTTTTGGCGTGCCATCATGTGCAGCTTTCTACATGCAGCAACTGTTGATCTACATCCTCATTGCCCATACATATAAAACTTAAACACTGTAAACACTCAATCTACAGTTCAATAGGTACACTAGTAATCTGTTAAGGTATGATCTCTCTGTGTGTGTTTTGTGCAATTTGTAAAAAGAGAGAAATTACCGGTTTTCCGACAATAATGAAGCAAGTGGGTTTAGCCAGAAGACTTTCTCTGTCAGCTTCATCTTCTATGAGGTTGTCCACCAAACTATCCATTTGAGCTGAGTGAACATAAAGAAATAATATCAACAAAACAGACAAAACACAGAAAAAGCGAACAAACTCTCTTGTAAATATATCAAATTTCTGCTGTCATATAAAGCTTATCGGCATGAGTGCACTTACTGTTACTTTGCGGCGTGCCTTTATTCAGCTTTACAAGTTTATTATTAGGTTTCTTAATCGTCGTTAACTAGCATAAACTGACCGCGCTATCCATAGCAACGCGGTTACCATAGCAACTTAGAAACTAAACGTGGCTAGCTTGTAGTTTTGAGTGCTACCGCGAGCTTTTTAAGTGCTGAAAGTAACTTTACCGCGTTAAAAAATGTGTTAATTCTCTTTTACAACTACTTATAAAAGTCCAAAACAACACTTTAGTCAAAGACACGCGTTCAGGGAGCGAAAAGTGATCCAGTTACCAATCTCGTATTCAGTCCTCCTAGCTTTTTGACTCTGCGGAGGCACCGTACCGGCTGACAGGTCAAACCCTGCATGACAGTCACCTGACTAAAACAAATTCATGTTGCATGCTTTTGGATGCTAACTGAATATAATCGGGCACGTTAAATGCGCGATTGGTTTAGTTATTAGGTAAAACGTCCAAAGTAGTTGTTCTGGCTGCTCGGGGAGATGTTAACTATCGCCACCGGAGACGATTTGTGGTTAATGCGGCTAGCTAGCTAGCTAGCTAGCTAAATGAATGGTGAGTGATTGCTATCTAGGAAGGGCTATGATAACATGGGCATAGTAGTTTTAGGGTTAAGCGTGAGTGTTTTTTTTTTTTTTTTTACTGTTTTATGAGGTGAAGTTGTAGATGTAAACGTCGTGTTTTCATTGGCTCTGCAGCTCTTCTGTTGTCTCTTCTGGATTGTAACCGCTGGAGAAGTCAGGAGTAACAAAAATGCCTCAGTCAGCTGCTATCATCAGTGGGATCCAGAGGATGGTCCTGTACGAAACCAGAGCCGTAAGTCGGTCGTTGTGTTTATGTCATTACTATCATCATAGCTCCCAGTCAGTCTGGTTATATGTCACACAATCAGCTGGCAAATAAAATTGCTCTATATCCTATTTCATTTTCGTATTGTTTTGGTTTCCCTTTGACTACCCCTGATGCTTGCTGATGAGTTTAAGTTCACACTACATCAGCAGCTGTGCTAACATGATAAGGACAATGCAATTTTTCACAGCACTTTTTAAACAAATGGCATGACAACTGAGCATTTCTAAACTGGACAAACACAATCTTTCAGAGCCCTGGAGGAAGTACCCTGTGACAGACTTTGGCACAACTCTTTATTCGGGACAGAAACAATATTTCAGTTCTGCAAAAACATAATAGAATCAATCTTAATCTATGATGCCAACATTACAATAATTCAGAGGTATAAACCTAAAGGTGGAGAGGGATGGTGGTAACCGTCATGAAACTGTATTTGTCTGCAAACACTAGATGGCAGCAAAAGCCATCTACCGAGTTTGATAATTTACTAATAAACCAGCCATCAGGACATGACATAAAGTATGAGAGTTCTATCATAACTCTTTAGACGATCACAATAATTACAAATTACAAAGTCAAAGGGACCTTATTTTAGGTTGGATAAGATCTGTACACATTTAAATATGTGCAGCTGAGAAACAAGTGCGTTTTTCCTCCCTTCTGTTTTAGTGAATCCTAAAATGAGGAATTTGGGGTGCACGGTGCGTGCACGCATGGCTTCACTTGTGCATTTTTTCACAAACAAGATCGTATCATTGCTAAAATGAAGCTGCGAGGAGGGCGATAATCGTCAGGCATCGCTCCGTCACAAATATTTTGACTAGTAAACACTTATCATTTGTTTCTGAGCCCTGTCGAACCACGTTACTGATACACAGGCTGCACAACTGTCTCCATAGGATACTGGGATGTGTTGGAACAGGACAAAACGGATGTAATAGTCGCGGACTGTACTGATACATGATGTTCCAATCTAACACTCTTTAGTGGACTGAAAATCTCGGACCATTTTGCAACCCAGTATGAGAAAAATAATGACTTGAAAGAAAGAGACATGCGAGGAAGACTCAAATCATGACAAAGGAGCATATCACAATGTGACATTGTGATCAAAAATGTGCTTTTCCCACATGTACTCTGATCTCTGTGTGCACTCCAGTGTCTTATGAGCTTATATAATACAAACTAGCCATGAATACCTTATGTGCATAATTCCACGGACGTTCATTAAGTCCTTCATGAGTTTTTCAATGTGACAAGAAAAAAAAGATTAGTGTAATATAGAGGCTGCTGAAATGTGTTGCACAAAGCATAGAATTAGATATAATATGATGTCTTTCAGTTGCCATGCAAGCTCCCTGTAAAGGCCCTTGTGATAATCTACACCAAAAGCCTCGCAGCCTGCAGCCTATTTATGACTTTATTTCTCTTTCCAGAGGTATTTTTTGGTCGGAAGCAATCAGGCACAGACCAAGCACCGAGTCCTAAAGATTGACCGCACAGAACCCAAGGACCTGGTCATAATTGACGATAAGGTAAGTGGAGAGTTTCCGCCAGACTTACTACAGTGGCAGCGTATACGCTTATGTAATACAGTACAGTACGCCTGGGGGGAAATTGTACAATCACTCAGCCTTTTCAAAGTGTATCGTCGATGACAACTTGGCTGATTAGTGCTGGGCTCATTACCAGGATCTACGAGCTGGTAGTTGATTTGTTCGCTCGTGTTCT
>JASGAT010396880.1:0-24775 GCA_030220025.1 Chelon auratus
ACCCCAGAAATTATGTATTATTTGTTAGTAGCCTAATGGTAAATGCTGCAGGTGTAGAAATCTACATAAAACAGATATTTACTTTGATGTCAGGGCTAGATTACGGCATGAAACTTGTTGTGCATATTAATAAATTAAATTGCTTTTTGTTTTACAGTAAGTTCGCTTAACTGTATTGTTATGTAATTGTTGGCACTGCCACTTTTAATGGGTAAATTGCAATACATGGGCTTAGTTTTGGAGCCAAATGTTGGAGTTGGAGTTCTCTGTTTTTTTGAGAAATAAAAGGCAAATGCTTGATCATTTTACAGCCATATAATTTTCGTTATGCATTATTTGCTTTGGTTGTTTAAAAACGTAAAAAAAATATCCGATTAATCGATTGATAAAGTGCTAGATTAATCGATTACAAAAAGAATCGATAGCTGCAGCCCTAATTTTTATGGGATCAAGATCATGCAATAATCTGAAACTAATCTGAAACAAAAAAACATGTTTTTACAGTTTCAAATTGTCACTGTTCTCCTGCTGTATTTGTTTGTTTCCAGGTTTTAAACTGTGATCTGAAAAGTGCTGTGAATGAGTGTAAGAAGTTCTGAAACCTTGAAACTTTCATTTTCAAGGGGTTTGAAACTCTGACACCTGAAGAAAAGCAAGAGACGAGGACAATGTCACTCTTTATAATAGGAAGTTTCAAGTTCTCAAAACTGTTTGGTTTTCAGACCAACATTTACAAGGATTCAGACCTGGAAAACAAACTGATGCACCAGGAGAACAGAGACACTCTGAAAACATGCTAAAGAAACATTAGAAAACGAGTCCTGCAGCTGTGGAGAAAGAAAACTCTTAACACAAAATAACATTTACAGACATTTGGATTATTTTCAGACATTTAAACCATTCTGCAGGCTTTCAAAACTGAGTTTCACTCTTTCAAACATTTTTGCTTGGATATCAAGCTTTCAAAACCTCTTTTGTAAGATTATATCATGATGGCGATCCCATAAATGTCCTTTAGTTCAAGACGAGTGTTTGTAGAAAATATCCACTGTTAGTTGTTAAGTCAATGAAGCTGACACAGTATGTTGAGCTGCACATTAAAAACCTGAACACATCTTCATTCAGTCATCTTCTGTAACTGCTTGTCCTGTGAAAGGTCAAGGCCTGAATACATCTGGATATTCATAATTTATCTACATCTTTTGTTCTTTATTTAGATTGGAGAGCTGCAGTTTGTCAGAGTTCAGCTGTGATCCTCTGGCCTCAGCTCTGAAGTCCAACCCCTCCCATCTGAAACATCTGGACCTGAGTCTCAACAGTCTGCAGGATTCAGGAGTGAAGCAGCTGTGTGGTTTTCTGGAGAGTCCACTCTGTAGACTGGAGTCTCTGAGGTTAGTTCACTGACTGTCTATTAATACTGTAGATCTGATTTGTTTAATGACCAACTGAACCTCATTTATATGCATCCAGAATTTTTTATCCATAAAGCTTTAAGTTTCTATGGAGTCATGATCATGCCATAATCTGAAACTGTGAAAGTTTGAAACTCAGTGTTTTGTCAGAGTTTTTGAAAGATTGCATATTGTTTAAAAACGTCGGAAGTATATTTGCAGTCGTGCTTCAAAGCTGACTTTACAAGACCCACTTTTCAGAGATTTGACCACACAGTTAGGAGCTTTTGGATCATGCAATGTTTAGCAGCATCCTCTCTCTGATCCATTTTGAAACTGAAATCTGAAAAAAAGCAGGAGACAAGGATGTGCTCTTCATTTTCAAAATAAAATGTCACTCTTACGAAGAGGGAGATTCAAGCTCTCCAAAGCGTTTAAATCACATTTTCACAGCAGTTTTCAGACCAACATTTACAAAGATTCAGACCAGGTAAACAAACTCACGGACCAGGAGAACAGAGACACTCCGAAAACATGTTGAAGAAACACTAGAAGAAGAGTTCTGCAGCTGTGGAGAAAGAAAACTCTAACACAAAATAACATTCACAGACATTTCATTTTTTCAGACTCTTAAATCATTCTGCAAGCTTGCAAAACTTAGTTTCAGTTTTTTTGATTTGATGTGTCTTCACAGAAAGTTTGTCAATTAATGTTGTGGTGTTAATTCCCTAAATGTCCTTATGTTCAAGATGAGTGTTTGTGGCAGAGACTGGAGGAAATGTTGACTGTTAGTTGTTAAAGTCAGTGAAGCTGACACAGTAATGAGCTTCATGATTTATCTACTTCTTTTATTCTTTATTCAGATTGGAGTACTGCAGTGTGTCGGTGATCAGCTGTTATTCTCTGGTCTCAGCTCTGAAGTCCAATCCCTCCCATCTGAAACATCTGAACCTGAGTCTCAACAGTCTGCAGGATTCAGGAGTGAAGCAGTTGTGTGGTTTTCTGGAGAGTCCAGACTGTAGACTGGAGACTCTGAGGTCAGGTCACTGACTATCTGTTAATATTTTTATTATTATTATATATCTAATACATCTAATACTTATATCCATAAACCTGTACATTTCTATGGCATTAGTTTCATATTCATCACTGTTCCCCTGGTGAATTAGTTTTAAACTGAAACTTCAGAGATTTGACCACACAGTTAGAAGCTTTTGGGTCATGTGATTTTTGGCAACATTTTCTCTTTACACCTCAAGCAGGAGACAAGGACATGCTTTTGACCACATTTTCTCAGCTTTTCCAGGATTCAGACCTGTAAAACAAAATGAAGCATCAGGAGATCTGACCATTCATGAATATTTATCTATGTCTTTTATTCTCTATTCAGATTAATTGATTGCAGTTTGTCAGAGATCAGCTGTGATTCTCTGGTCTCAGCTCTGAAGTCCAACCCCTCCCATTTGAAGCATCTGGATGTGAGTCACAACAAGCTGTGGGTTTCAAGTGTGAAGCAACTCCACGATTTTCAGAAGAGCCCACTCTGTAGACTAGAGAATCTGAGTCTCTGAGGTAATACACCACTCTTGAAACATTCTGCTTCACTGATGACAAGAAAATAAGGTTCAGTCTTACCTGTGACTGAAAGACTCTTTTCCTCTGCAGGGTTGGCAGCCACACATATCTCAATAAAGAGTTGAAGTCCTGCTTGTGTACAGAGAGAAGCAGAGAGACAGCAGAGCTGCTCCGGTTCAGGATCTTCTCGTCTTTGTACCACAACAGTGTGGTCTCTTCAGCCTGGTCCACAGAACACAGCAGGGAGCAGCTCTCAGGAGGTGGGGCAGAGTCTGCAGTGGAGTCATCCAAACAAATATTCACACTGTAATGAAACTTACCAAACACAGAGTTTAGAAGTGGTAGCTAAATGTCTTTCTATTTTGAGTCAATTGCAAAAATCTAAGGGCCATAAGAGGTTCAGTGATGTTTCCTCCTTCAGTTCTTGCCAGTTTCTTCTTCACCTTCTCAGTATCAGATGGTGATCAGGCAATGATTACTGTAAATATTAAATACAAAGAGATGTATTGGATAGTTCAGATTTGTTCCAGCTGTTTTGAAATTATAGATTATAGAACCAAAGCACACATTCCAAGCTGAAGAGACATATCAGGAAACACATCATAGAATATTTAATTCAGCTTGTATTAAAAAGATTTTTTTTTATGAATAAATTTTAACATTTGGAGCAAACAACATAAAACTCAAAATCATCCCTGTCTCTACACCCGAGGGAGATGAATGACTACAGACTAGTCGCCCTGACATCCAGCATCATGAAGACCATGGAGAGGCTGCTGCTCCAAGACATCAGGCCCCAGGTCCACCACGCTCTGGACCTACTGCGATTTGCGTACCAGAAGAAGGTGGGGGTGGGGGGCACCATCCCCTACCTTCTCCATTGGACTCTCTCACACTTGGACAGGGAATGCTGCTGTGAGGATAATGTTTGACTTTTCCAGTGCATTCAACACCATCCAGCCCCTGTTGCTAAGAAACAATCTAATCAAGATCGGAGTGGACTCTCACCTCATTTATGGCTTTTTTGTATATTGTTTTGTTCATTAAACATTAAACAATTTATCACATCAACCATTTTGGGAAACTGGTTAATTTTTCTGTTACTGCCATTCACGCAGCGCAAGTTGAGTTGTCATGATGTTTATTAACTAATTTGATGAGCAGCACTTTAACAGATTTAATTGAAGGAAATTTTTAAAAAACATCTAAACATTGAATTATTTTCTACAAAACTGTGATAGACACAAACCTGTAACCTCATCCATTCTCTCCACACCATATTGCATTTAAGCAACATAAATCAATTGACCAATCTAAACTGGCTGTAGGAGTGCATGTGAGTGTGAATGGTTGTCTGTCTCTCTGTGTTAGCCCTGAGATAGACTGGAGACCTGTCCAGGGTGTACCCCCGCCTCTCACCTGATGACAGCTGGGATAGGCTCCAGCCTCCCCGTGACTCTTCTCAGGACAAGCAGTTACACAAGGTGAATGAATGAATGAATGAATAGTCTAATCTGGGTTCCTCAAGGAAGAGGCATAGATTTACCTCTACTGTTTGAAGCCATTGGCTGAAATAAAAGGCTCCGCTTACATTCAATATGTTTTGCCATTGGTTTTAAGAGCAGGTTAGTCCACCCCGACTGGATCCTTTGTCCTTTTCTTCTAGCTGGCTCGCCAAATTGAATGAAGAGGAAGAATCTGCTCCGAATAAGGCCAGCAATAATCCTGAACTGTAATTATTTTAAGCCCTGCGATAGACTGGTGACCTGGCCAGGGTGTACTCTGCCTCTCGCCCGATGACAGGTGGGATAGGCTCCAGCAGACCCCGCAACCCTTCACAGGAACAAGCGGTTACAGAAGATGAATGAATGAATGGAATTATTTTAATCAGTCTTATGATGCTTTTGCAAACTTTTTTCAAAGAATCCACAATATCCACAAAACAGATAGTAGAGACTGAAATAAGTATTTGTTTCCACAATAAATACTAGTGTATTCTAAGGACTTCCCTCTTGCATGTATTTCAAATGATGTAATGACTTATGACTGAATAATTTCTAATGGTGCTCTGATATCTTGACGCTTGCCGATTTCACTAGCCAACGCAAGCCATATTTTACCTTACAATACAACAATATTATCAGGAGAAGTCAAAGAACATGTAAAACATACAAACTGCTTTACTGTTGCAAACACTGCAATACAGTTTTATCATATTTGTGTGGGGTTAACACAAACATTAAATCACACTTTTATTTTGACTATATTTCTGTTATATTTCTGTATTTCTGTCTGATTATGCACATCATGACTGTTAAATGTAGGCCTGGGTACCTTTAACTGATGAGTTAAATTCAGCCTGTTCACCCAGGCTAGATCTCCCTCTCTTTTCCTCCTGGCTGGCTCACCAAATCAATGCGACGGCA
This sequence comes from Chelon auratus, assembly GCA_030220025.1. Taxonomy (NCBI): domain Eukaryota; kingdom Metazoa; phylum Chordata; class Actinopteri; order Mugiliformes; family Mugilidae; genus Chelon; species Chelon auratus. The sequence goes on from JASGAT010396880.1 coordinate 5,393, forward strand.
GGATTCATTCAGTATAGGGCTAGTAATGAGCATGGTCTCTCAATATTTCAATCAATATTCTCTTGAGGATGATTTTGCAAAGCCCAAAGCTCTTAAAGGAAATTGTTGGTGTACTTTATTCTTAATCAACTACCACTTATGGTTTACCTTTCATAGGGGTTATCAGTGACAACCGCATTATTTCCCCACAAGACAAGACGTTCAACACACCAACAGACTGTAGATAACAGCTATATATAATAATGTAGTTACATCTCATCCATTCTCTCCACACCATAGTGTATTTAAGCTACATAAATCACAGAAAAGCATGATCACACACCCTACATTACACTGATACTTGGCTATAATTTAAGTAGCCTTGATATTATATTGCTGACCTGACAGAAATGAGGAGCACCTTCAGTGACAGACTACTTCACCCTCGATGTGTGGAGGAAAGATACGGAAGGTCTTTCCTTCCTGCTACTGTTAGGCTCCACAACGAACACTCTTAATATGTGTAATAATACTACACCACAAGATGTAAAAACTTCTCATATATGTGCAATAGTATTACACCGCAAAGTGTAAAAACTCCAAAACTGCAGTTTGACACCAGTTTATGCAGTATTTTACAATTCAATCAGTGCAATTTTTTTATCCTATTCTATTTCATTATTTATCTTTTATAAGCTACTCTTTTCGCTCTTGTTATTTTTTATTCTGCCTTTTCTGTAAGCTGTTGTAAACTGCAATTTCCCCATTGCGGGAATAATAAAGTTTTTTTTATTCTTATTCTTATCAATAAATTGTGCCTTCAAAAGTTTATTCAGTTTTATTTAAATATGACTTTTTATAGTCTAATCTAGGTTCTTTGGTCAAGAGATATAAAGAATCCACAATATTGCCAAAACTGGTTGTGGAGACTGAAATAGGTATTTATTTATTTTTTCTTTTTAATTCTTTTAATTCGAAGGACTGACCCTCTAGCATCTATTCTAAATGATGTAATGCTTGATGACTGAATCATTTTTCATGGTGTTCTGATATCTTTTTTTTTTTTTTTATATCTTGACGTTTCCCTACTTCACTAACCAGGCAATATTTTACCTTACAATACGACAATATCGTCAAAGTACATGTAAAAAGAAAATTATGTGGGGTTAACACAAACATTAAATCACACTCATATTTTGGCTATATTTCTGTTGGTCCATCAGGAGAGAGCTCCTAACCTTAAGATGCCATCCCCACTACCCCTCGAGTTGACGGACGCTGCACTATCCAAACTGCATAGGCGATTTCCACCCTTCAGGGTAGAGTGAAGCGGCCCTCATTATTGAAAAAGGTGATACTGGAGTTATACTCAACACAACGACTGCCCCACCAGAGGAGTAAGGACTCTAGACCACTGCTACTCTCCTTTCAAAGAAGGCTACAAAGCAAAGCCCTTTTCCCCCTTTGGAAAGTCAGATCACACTGCTGTTTTTCTCATGCCTAAATATAAACAAACGCTGAAGCAGGAACCCCTACAGTGAGGGAAGTGACATGGCAGATGATCAGAGGCCGCTCTGCAGGGAGTGCTGGACTCAGCCGACTAGGACTTGTTTTGTAGCAGTGCAGGTGGAGACATTGAGGAGTTTACTGAAGCGGTTGTAGGATTTATTGGAAAAGTTGTGGATGCTACCACAGCAAGGAGGACCATCAGGACTTTCCCATCTGTCCACGATGCTCTGCGTTCCCACACCACTTAGGATTGAAAAATGTTAAACACCACTATGGCTAAAGGCTGGAGCAACTGATGCAACAGTCTGATTCCAGGGGACTGTGGCAGGGACTATGCACCATCACGGACTACAAAGCAACACAACAATTTTTTGTGTGCACTTTGAGTCAGTAAACCGACTGCCCGCTACAGTCCAAGCTAAAGGAATGACATGAGGAGGGTGTTTAAAAGTGTAAAAACCAGGAAAGTGGCTGGACCAGAAGACATTAGTGGACGTGTAGAAAAGCCTGCACTGATCAGCTGACTCCTCTGTTTACAATAGGGATATTCAACCTCTCACTCAGACAGTGTGTTATCCCAACCTGCTTTAAAAAGTCCATAATAGTCCCTGTCCTGAAGAAACCACACCCCAGCAGTCCCAACAACTTCAGGCCCATAGCCCTCACATCTGTGATGAAATGTTTTGAGAGATTGATCAAGACCAAGGAAAATGAAGGCCATCACAAGTAACGAAAGTCACCCACTTCATGCCTTAGAGGTTTTCAGGGAAGACCTTGCACAGTAAGATGCTCATCCCTCCAAAGTGCAAGACAGAGAGATAGAGGAGGTCTTTTTGTCTATATGTTGTATGGACTGCTTATTGTTTTTACTGTGATGATGATGTGAAGTACTGCTACTATAAGACTACAATTTCCTTTTAAAGGATTAATAATGTATCTTGAATATTGAATACAGAAGTAAAACACTGCAGTGCTTGTTTCTATGATATTTTGACTTTTATGCAGTGGGAGGAAGTGGGAAACCAAGCAGCAACCTCCAGGGCTGAATAATGAAGCAATCATAGAACCCCAGAAACCTGAAGGTCCTCTAAAAGGCAGTGAGCCAGTCCCCATAGACCTCCGTGATAAAAACTTTCCACCATAAATATATATATGTTTATCGCCTGGTACAAAAATACATTTTGTTCTCACACATTCCTAGCTGTCTGCCTGACACCTGTCTCCACCATGTTGGCAATTTACAAATGGGCTGGGAGTTAGGTGGAGTCAGTTGCTGCAAGATGGAGATGACCGGAGACATCACACTGAGATTCAGAACCACGATGTGAAAAGTGTCTTTTGGTCTTTTTGTTGATGCACTTGATCCAAGTTCACCTGCTCCTGCTAACTCAGCCACGTGAATGTGAATTTGTTTGTGTAAAGGGAGAAGACTCCTGGAGGTCTCCTGTGTTGAGGGTCAGAACCCTGTCCACCTTAACCTCACTGTCACCTGTCCCACACAAACATCCAGATCAAGTCAAACATGCAGGAGCTTCTTGTTTTTTTATTACTGGTCTGGAAAAGAACATTTTATTGGCATGGTTTTAATGTGAAGATAAAGTGATGGTATCTGGTGCTCATAAACACAAGACTAACTCACCTGACTTCCAGTAAATGGAGAGGGGAGGAGCTCACCTGAGCAAGGGATCAAGTTTCATGAGTATAGGAAGGAAACTATGAGATCAGCTCAGACGTTTTGACTCGACAGAAGAAGATTGAACAAGGAAGAAGGGTGAGTGTTAACACAACATTATTATCATATTACTGTCAGTGTCTCATAGTCCGTTTTGGCATTGAGCTTTCTGAACTTGTTTTTATATAGAGCCTTTCTACCTATTGGTACTCAAAGCTCTTTACAGTCACAGACACATCTACCCATTTGCTCACACAGTGATCAGTGTCTTGCTCAAGGACACTTCAGCTTGTGGCACATTTGGGGATCAAACTGCTAACCCTCTGGTTCATGAAGAAGGTTTAGATTTACCTTCTGATGACACAAAGACACTGACAGGAAAGAGTGTGTAGTGTTTTGTTGGTGTTTCTGGTTGTTTGTCCTGATTCTTGTGTCCTGAAGTCACACTCAGTGCTACTGGTTTAACTTTCAGATTGACGCCAGAAGAGAAGGACAGGAAGGACTGGGCAGAGTCTCCAGGATCCAGATGTCTGTCTACAGGCTGAGTTGAAAGCTTGTCCACCTTAACCTCACTGTCCCTCATGAACATCCAGATCCAGTCCAACATGCAGGAGCGTTTTGTTTTTTATTAGTCAAATTGATGTGATTTTAAGTGGAAGTGTCAGTGAATTTGTTCAGACTCCATTCTGAGTCACACAGCAGAGGGAAGAAAACTGAAGCAAGGTGAATTTAATTTTCATTCTTTCAGACATTTTGTAAACACAAGCTCTTATATTGCAATAGTATGGTTTTAAAAAGGTCTTAAAAGTCTCACCAAGTAAAATCAGGTTTCTCTGATTTCTCCTTGCATTATGGTAACCAGATGTGTGGTTCAATGGCAGTTAAGAAAACAGCTGACTAACTGAAATTGACACTCACTGAGAGTTACTGGTTTACATCTCAGACTGATGGAAGTCCGGAAGATGGAGGAAAAGGAGGACATCCGTCTGTCTAAGAGTAACAAGTCTAAAGATATAAATCCAGACAAAGAAGAACCTGGATCCTCAGACACTGAGTAAGAGAGTGTTTCTACTACTAACTGACCTGATGGAAGATTTTAGGATGAAACAGAACAGAATTCACTATTCACCACTGTTCAGATATATTTGTCCTAATGTTGAAGTCTGTAAAGACTTGCAGCTGGGTTACTAGTGGATGGATTGAAATGCGGTTTTCTCATCCTCCCATAGTCAGTGTGTAGCAAATAGCCAGTATAGTTAGAATGTGATGTTTATCTGATCTATCAGTCCACTATCAGGAACAATTACTTCCAAAAACTTATTCCACTTCACACTGAATGTATGCCAATTCAGGATCTCACGCAGGAAATATCAAAGCATTCAGATGTGGAATTTCAAAATAAAAGCACCCTTAAAATTACTTAGAATGCTTGCCATTTTCCATATAAATTCAACTAGAGACACAAAGGAAAATGTCTGTTTCCAGGGACTAATTCCACTTTTCACTGATAGCACGCCACCTCAGAATGTCAGCTAAGAAATATCAGACCGTTCGGATGTTTAATGACTTGAATATTTAACTAATTTAGAATCACAGTATAATGTTTTTTTTTGTCTCTGATGGTTGATTAGCTTTACTAAAATACTTTGGCAAGGTTTTTGGGACTATAATATAAATAATGAGTCCAGTCTTCCTCTAACCATCTCTGGTAGCTGTCATAGAAAAGTGATTATCTAATCTCAGAGGACTGTTAGAAATGTGAAACCTTCTCATTATATGCAGCAACTGTAGTTTGTGTGTGACTTTTATCTGGAATTGATCGTGATGATTGATTGAATGATTGATGAGAATAAAAACACATTTGTTTCTGCAGAGGTCAGAACCAAAGACAGAGATCAGAGTCTGTATCCAGCTTCAGTGAAGAACCTGGACCCTCAGACACAAAGTAAGAGACTGTTTCTACTGTAAACTGAACTGATGGAAGATTTTAGGATGAAGCAGACATGTTCTACCAAAAGATTTATAGTCATGACTCAGACATTTTAGTACAGGTGGTAAAGATCATAGTCTGGGTTTTATGAACAGGAAGGACTGCTGGTGTTTCTTTAGTAAAAAACTTGAGAACCTCCATTTCAGAACATGTGTTGATGAAAGATGGAGAGTTGAAATCAAAGGAAAGGACCAGTCATCTTCATCAGGAGACTCCTCCCATCCCCAGTGTGGAGAAAGATCCAGAACAAGTAAGACTGTACATTTGTCTGCTCATGGACTCTTTTCTGGAAAAGTCTTGATTTAATCCAGATGCATTGTTGTGCTCTACATCATCGGGATTTAAGATCATTATAAATATCATTCTAAATGAACTCCAAGTGAAATTTCACTGCATTGGTTCTGCTCCAATACCCAGGCCGTTACTGTGAAACAGCCAGAGGAAATACAGTGTGTTATCATGTGATTAGCAGCATTTCATGGTTGGTGATGTTAAAAACAAAAGATGAACATTTTGTGCACAATTTTATTGGTGGATTAGTCTTTAATATTTGAGTGAGAAAGGAATAATCACAGTGAGCTGTTTAATGAAGATCTGCGAACACTGGCACATCCCCTCAGAGGCCGAAGAAAAAAGTAGATCCTCTCTAAAGTTTCCCAAAAATGTGTTATGAGAAGAAACAAGTCTTCATAAAACATATAGAAATCAAATTTCTGTTCTTTGTAACTTCTAACAGGGATGACTGTTCTTTTTTTCCAGCTGATGTTGTTCTGCAGGAGGTTTTAGCTGAACATAAGATCAGTCTGAAGAGGAGATGTGAACATGTGACTGAAGGAACTGATGTAACAGGAAGTGGAACCCTCCTCAACAGGATCTACACTGAGCTCTACATCACAGAGGGACAGAGTGAAGAGGTTAATACTCAACATGAGGTGAAGCAGCTTGAGGCAGCTTCCAAGAGGAAGGCTCTCCATGACACAATCAAGTGTCACGACATCTTTAAAGTCTTACCTGACCAACAGAGATACATCAGAGTGGTTCTGACCAAGGGTGTGGCTGGCGTTGGGAAAACCTTCTCAGTGCAGAAGTTCACTCTGGACTGGGCAGAGGGTTTGGAAAACCAAGATGTCAGTGCAGTGATTATGCTTTCGTTCAGGGAGCTGAACTTGATCAAAGATGAGCAGTACAGTCTTCTCAGGCTGCTCCATGTTTTCCATCCAACTTTACAGAAGGTCACAGCAAAGGAGCTGGCTGTCTGTAAACTTTTGTTCATCTTTGACGGCCTGGATGAAAGCAGACTTTCATTGGACTTCAACAACAGTGAGGTTGTGTCTGATGTCACACAGAAGGCATCAGTCAACGTGCTGCTGACAAACCTCATCAAGGGGAAACTGCTTCCCTCAGCTCTTGTCTGGATCACTTCCCGACCTGCAGCAGCCAATCAGATCCCTCCTACATGTGTTGACAGGGGAACAGAAGTACGAGGCTTCACTGACGCCCAGAAGGAGGAGTACTTCAGGAAGAGGTTCAGTGAAGAGCTGAAGAAGAGCAGAATCATCTCCCACATCAAGACATCCAGGAGTCTCAACATCATGTGTGGAGTCCCAGTCTTCTGCTGGATCACTGCTACAGTTCTAGAGCACATGTTGACTACAGAGCAGAGAGAAGAGCTGCCCAAGACCCTGACTGACATGTACTCACACTTTGTGATGGTTCAGACAAAGAGGAAGAAGAACAAGTACAATAAGGGGCATGAGATTAGTCCACAGGAGCTGAGGGAGGCTGACAGGGAAGTTCTTCTGAAGCTGGGGAGGCTGGCGTTTGAACATCTGGAGAAAGGAAACATCATGTTCTACCAAGAAGACCTGGAGCACTGTGGTCTGGAAGTGACAGAGGCTGTAGTGAACACAGGAGTTTGTACAGAGATCTTCAAAAGAGAGAGTGTGATCTTCCAGAAAACAGTCTACTGCTTTGTTCATCTGAGCGTTCAGGAGTTTCTGGCTGCAGTCTACGTGTTCCACTGTTACACCAACAAGAAGACAGAGGTCCTGCAGGACTTCCTAGGGAATGACCATGAGGATGATGATGATGAAGATCAGGAAGAGGATGAGGAGGATGAGGAGGAGGGAGAGGAGGAGCAGGAGGACAAGGAGGAGGAGGAGGAGGAGGAGGATGATGAGGAGGAGAAGGTGCAGGAACGGGAAGAGGAGGAGGAGGAAGAGGAAGAGGAGGATGAGGAGGAGGGAGAGGAGGAGCATGAGAATGAGGAGGAAAATAACGAGGAGGAGGAGGAGGAGGAGGAGAAGGGAAAGGAAGAGAAGGAGAAGAAGGAGTATGACATGGGCAGCCTATCACTGGATGACTTCCTGTATAGAGCCATGAAGAAATCTCTGTTCAGTAAAAATGGTCACCTGGACTTGTTTGTTCGCTTCCTTCATGGTCTCTCTCTGGAGTCCAACCAGAGACTCTTAGGAGGCCTGCTGGGTCAGACAGAAAACAGTCCAGAAATCATCCAGAGAGCCATCAACAAGCTGAAGGAGATGAACACTTATAAAATCTCTCCTGACAGAAGCATCAACATCTTCCACTGTCTGACAGAGATGAACGACCTCTCGGTTCATCAGGAGATCCAAGAATTCCTTAAGTTAGAGAACAGATTAGAGAAGGAACTCTATGAGATCCACTGCTCAGCTCTGGCCGACATGCTGCAGATGTCAGAGGAGGTTCAGGATGAGTTGGACTTGGAGAAGTACAACACATCAGAGGAGGGACGACGGAGACTGATCCCAGCTGTGAGGAACTGCAGAAAGGCTCGGTGAGTCCAGATGTGATCATTAACATAATAAATCAGTGGAGATTAGTAGTTTAGTTCTTCAGATATAAAGTGGATTAAATAATTCATTATTGTCATTAGTTTAACTGCATGAATGTATCAGTTGTTTTTTTGTCTGAAGTTGTTTAAAATGCTGTGAGTATATAAATGTGGATTTTTTTTTAAGTTGGTTGGGATTTTTGCATTCAAGTTGAACATTCTGGTGTTTATCTTTAACAATAATTAGATTCCATATTTTTTGTTAATCTTTTTGTGACGGAGGCTTAATGCTAACCCCAAAAACCTAATGAAGAACCTAACCTCAGAGTTACAGTGGAGGATTTGTGATACACACACAAGATTTTATTTTATTGTATTTAATTTTTTTTTCTAGTAAGTTTAGTGCTGTGCAATAGAATCCTGCAATAGCTCAATATAGCTTTGCTCGAAAAGTAACTCTGTCACAACAAATACTAAATCAATATTCTGCTTGGACCGACATTGTAAACTTAATGTTTAATGACGTTCTTCAGCGTATGGTTGTAAAACAAATACAAAAGCCAGGGCTTGGCTACGTGCTCAATTAGCACTGATACCGATTAGGACGTGAGATCTGTTAAGAGCAGGGAGTACGTACGTGTGGACGTGGCCTTAGGAGGCTTAGGAGTTTCTTAAGCAGTGGAAAAAATGGCTGAAAGAAGAGGCAGGAGAGATATTCTCCAAACACTGAATGACAATAAAGCTTGTTACAATCGCAATATCACTGGAAATGAAAGTCATCACAACACTGAGGTATTTATCAACAGGAAAAATGCAAAAAAATGCAACAATGCAGCAGTGATGACTTGGAGCCAAATCTACGTCTCAAAACACTTTTATTCTCATTGACCAGTTGAGCCAGAATCAAACACTGTTCCTCTGTCCAGCTGGGTTTCCTACTTCATTTCTTCTCAATCGCTGTTTGGTTTGTGGAAGATTTGAACACCAACCAACACTGCTTCTTCTAGGCCGGTTAGCAATCACAGAAATTGATGAAAGCTGAGACATTTTACCCTCGTTAATACCAAATGGATGAAGGGCAAAAATGACCAGCGTGGTAAATGAATGGAAGCAAATAAATAGAACTATCAGCATGTGAATACTGTGCAAGTGGGAATTTTCACGCATTTTGTAGGATAATTTTTAAAGTATTGCTTACTATTTATTTATTTTTATGTAAAAATTCCACAGTCTTTATAGAGATTAGATTCTATTATTAAGTCTATTGATTTGACAGTCCATTCTAGGCCAATTATCACCAAAAGTGTATTTTTATCTAGCTTTTAGGTTCAACCAATCACAAATGAACAGAGAAGGTGTTCCCTCCTTCTTCTGCAAGATGAAAGCAGAACAGAGATTGTCATTAATAGTCTGCAGCTATGAGAGAGACTGAAGAGTCATTGTGTTGAGTCATACACAGGAAGATTAAATTAGCTGTAAACTGACTAATATTAATACATATTTTATATGTTTTCTAATTGCAGGCTTAATGTAGGCAGACTCTCAGAGACTGATTGTGAAGTTGTGTCCTCGGCTCTGAAGTCCAACCCTTCATATCTGACAGAGCTGGACCTGGAGAATGCTTCCCTGCAGGATTCTGGAGTGAAACTGCTGTCTGCTGGACTGGAGAGTCCACACTGTAGACTGGAGAGTCTGAGGTCAGTTCTGACTGGAGCTGTTGTAGAGTTTCTTTATTTATCCGGTTTAAATCATGTGTCAAATGTTCCTTAGTTAGTTCATGTATGTTCAGTATCTCCAAGTGTGTGAGACAGAAGGACAAAGTCAGTCTGCTCATTTCAACACAACATTTCGTCTAAATCTTTTATTCTTTATTCAGAGTGAAGAACTGCAGTTTGTCAGAAATCAGCTGTGATTCTCTGGTCTCAGCTCTGAAGTCCAACCCCTCCCATCTGAAACATCTGAGGCTATATCTCAACAAGCTGCAGGATTCAGGAGTGAAGCAGCTGTGTGGTTTTCTGGAGAGTCCAGACTGTAAACTGGAGACTCTGAGGTCAGTTCACTCACTGTTAATACTCTAGATCTGATATGTTTAATGTCCAAATGAACCTCATTTATCTTCATCCAGAACTTTCATCCATAAAGATGTGCATTTCTATGGGATTAAGATCATACCATAATCTAAAACTGTGATTTTGTTTTCTGAGGGTTTGAAACTCAGTGAAAGCTTGGATAGTGTTTTAAGAGTCTGTAAAACATTCAGATTCCGGTAAATATTATTATTTTATACCAGAGTTTTCCTTCTTCTCTTTACAGTGTTTCTTGAACATGTTTTCAGAGTTTCAAATTCATCATTGTTCTCCTGGCATTTGTTTCCAGGTTTTAGGAAGGAGGTATATTTGCACCCACTTTTTAGAGATTTGACCACACATTTAGTTAACTTTTGGATCATGTGATTTTTGGTAGCATTCTGTCTCTGATCCATTTTGAAACTGAAATCTGAAAAAAAGCATTAAACAAGGACATGCTCTTCATCAGTTTTCAAAATAAAATGGCACTCTTTGGAAGAGGAAGATTCAAGCTCTCCAGAGTGATCACATTTTCTCAGCAGTTTTAAGATCAGCATTTACAAGGATTCAGACCTGGAAAACAAACTGATGCACCAGGAGAACAGAGACACATGTTGAGAAAACACTATAAAAAGAGTTATGCAGCTGTGGTCTGCATTTACAGACATTTTTGATTTGATTTTAAGCTTTCAAAACATTTTATGTCAGATTATGTCATGATATTTATCCCATAAAATGTCCCTTTTTTCAAGACAAGTGTTAGTAGCAGAAACTGTAGAAAATGTCCACTGTTAGTTGTTACAGTCAATGAAGCTGACACAGTAATGTTGAGCTGAACGTTTAAAACCTGAACACATCTGACTATTCATGATTTATGTACATCTTTTGTTCTTTATTCAGATTGAGGTATTGCCGTTTGTCAGAGATCAGCTGTGGTTCTCTGGTCTCAGCTCTGAAGTCCAACCCCTCCCATCTGAAACATCTTGACCCGAGTTACAACAAGCTGGAAGATTCAGGAGTAAAGCAGCTGTGTGGTTTCCTGGAGAGTCCAGAATGTAAACTGGAGACCCTGAGGTCAGTTCACAGACTGTCTGTTACTATTGTAGATGTTGTATGTTTAATGACCAACTGAACCTCATTTATGTTCATTCAGAACTTTCACCCATAAAGCTATATATTTATATGGCATTAAGACCATGCCATAATCTGAAACTGTGAAAAAATGTTTTGAAAGTTTGAAACTCAGTGAAGGCTTGGATAATGTTTTTAAAACACATTCAGATATCTGTAAATATTATTTTATATCAGACGTTTCCGTCTTGTTTTTACAGTGTTTGTTCAATGCATTTTCATTCAGACATTTGTGATTTGACTTCAAGCTTTCAAAACATTTATGTCAGATTATATCATGATGCTGGGATACATTTATGGGATATAAATGTCCTTTTGTTCAAGACAAGTGTTTGTAGCAGAAACTGTAGAAAATGTCCACTGTTAGTTGTTAAAGTCAATGAAGCTGACACAGTAATGTTGAGCTGCACATTTAAAACCTGAACACATCAGACTATTCATGATTTATCTACATCTTTTATTCTTTATTCAGACTGAAGGCATGCAGTTTGTCCGAGATCAGCTGTGATTCTCTGGTCTCAGCTCTGAAGTCCAACCCCTCCCATCTGAAACATCTGGACCTGAGTTACAACAAGCTGCAGGATTCAGGAGTGAAGCAGCTGTGTGGTTTTCTGGAGAGTCCAGATTGTCGACTGGAGAACCTGAGGTCAGTTCTTTGACTTTTACTATTTTAGAGCTTACAGCTTTATTCCATAACTGAACCTATTGTATTGTCATATATGTATTTTTTGTTCCTCAAACTAAAGACAAATACAAACACATTTAAATAACTCCATACTGTCGATAGCTGCATTCTGGTCAACTCACAGATGAGATCATGTGTTCAGATACAGGTGTTTGAGGTGTGTTTAGTGTCTGAGCTCCCTGCTGTTTTGTCATCAGTCACATTTGATTTGGACTGAAACCTGCTGTGATCCTTGTATCAGTCCATTCTCTCTGAACCACAGCTGCTGGAAGGAGTTCACACACTTCACACTGTCACATATTACTGGATGTTGAAGACATGATGAAGATCCACAATAACAGAAGTCAGTCTGCTCATTTCAACACAGCATGTCTGATTAGATTTCATCTACATCTTTTATTCTTTATACAGATTGGAGAGCAGCAGTTTGTCCGAGAGCAGCTGTGATTCTCTGGGATCAGCTTTACAGTCCAACCCCTCCCATCTGAAACATCTGGACCTGAGTCTCAACATCCTGCAGGATTCAGGAGTGAAGCAGCTGTGTGGTTTTCTGGAGAGTCCAGACTGTAGACTGGAGACTCTGAGGTCAGTTCAGTGACTGTCTGTTACTATTGTACATCTGACGTGTTTAATGACCAACTGAACCTTATTCATGTTCATCCAGAACTTTCATCTATAAGCTGTAAAATTCTATTGGATTAAGATCATGCTATAATCTGAAACTGTGAAAAAATGTTTTTAGAGTTTGAAACTCTTGAGCTTGTTAAAGTCAATGAAGCTGACACATTAATGTTGAGCTGTGTTGAAGAAAAATATCCTAATTTCAAAGTTTGCTGTAGTGGAGTGTTTATTGGTATAGTGGTATATAGTGATCTTACAGACAGAGATTGTGGGTCTGGGAAGGTAAGCCAACCCAGAACATTGGCAATGTACCACATTTATACAGCTCAACCAAAGGAAAAGGAGGGGGAGTTATGGAGATGCTGCTGTGAACAAAGGCTGGAGTATGGATTTATATGTAAATGGCAAGGTCTTTTAGAGTCTCCACTGAAACACTTAAACATTTCTGAAACAAAAATTCTGGACATACTCCCCATCCATTTCCAAAATAAAATGTCACTATTTAGAAGAGGGAGATTCAGTTTTCAGACCAGCATTTACAAGGATTCAAACCTGGAAAACGAACTGATGCACTGGGAGAACAGAGACACTCTGAAAACATGTTGAAGAAACACTAGAAAAAGAGTTCTGCAGCTGTGGAGAAAGAAAGGTCTAACACACTTTTGATTTTTTTTCTTCAGTTTTTTAAATCACTCTTCAAGCTTTTAACAAAGGATGGAGTATAGATTTATATGTAAATGGGGAGTTCTTGTAGATTCTCCACTGAAACAAAAGGCCAAATGATGAGCCTAAATTGGAATTCTTCAACAGTCGCACATTTAAAACCTTATCACATCTGACTTTTCATGATTTATCTACATATTTTATTCTTTATTCAGATTGGAGAACTGCAGTTTGTCAGAGATCAGCTGTGATTCTCTGGTCTCAGCTCTGAAGTCCAACCCCTCCCATCTGAAACATCTGGACCTGAGTGACAACAAGTTTCAGGGTTCAAAATTAAAGCAGCTTTACGATTTGCGGAACAGTCCACTCTATAGACTCGAGACTCTGAGGTCAGTTTTAATTTTTCTGTCCTCAAATTAATATGGTGTGAATGTAGTGGTGACGCTAAACTGAAGACATAAAGCTTATGTTCTGATCCTCACTGATCTTAAGGGGGATCTGTTTTCATTTGTAGCCATGTTGGGCTACATTATGAACTTTCATAGAAGAAGTAAAATCCTCCGCACTTTATTTATTTTCACTTTAAAGTCAGCCTGATCTTTCAGGTCAACAGCAGTCTCTGACTCTGAAATCAGACATTACAGCCAAACACTGGTGAAAAATCAAAGTCTCAATGTCAGCACAAAACACTGTGAGAGGAACATTCATGAAACTAGGCAACAAGAGTTGTTCCATCTGAGTTTCCCTTAAATATCAGTCATATCATTTTGACACAGTTTTGCGTCATCTTCCTACGCGTACAGCAGTTTTGCTTTGATTTGATGTTTCTCCAAATTAACATTCAGAGCTTCAATAGACCTGTCAGCATTATTTTGTAGCTGGGTTATGGCTAGGGTTAGGGCACTCTTTCTGATTTGTATATCATATAAATGTAACATTTGATAATCTGCAGCCACCAAAAATTCACAAATCCAGAAGACAGACAGTAACCGGTTCTGCTGAACTCAATAAACAAAGTCTTCCATACACTGAGAGGTGCTCCACAGCCCATAATGGGCTCCAAAGGTCTCAGATCACAAGTGAACGAACCAGAAATATTTCTTCTGTTATACATGTCAGACGTTGTTGTCAGACTTTGTGAAAACTTCCAGGTTTATATAAAAACATGATAGATTTATGATTTGATGACACTGTGCGCATATAAAGTACATTTATTATCTTGTTAACACTGTCCAAGAAATGTCACCTCAAAGGGTAAACAAGCTGATTTTTTTCACACATTAACACATTAAATCAAGTTTAGTTGCATATAGCAAATCTTTCTAATGTCTGGTGAGTATGTTTATGTCATCTTCTGTAACCACTTGTCCTGTGAAGGGTCGGGTGGTATGTTCATGTAAATGCATTAATGTCTTATATTCAAGCTGAAAGCACTTTGTCACTGTGTGTTCCTCTACCTCAGGGTGGACCCTTATGAAGAGGACGGGGTCGAGCTTCTGAACCAGGGTGAGTGTCTCTGAATTTCCACTCTGGGAAAAGGTATGAACTGAAATTGAACTCTTGTCTTTTCTTTCACAGATGAGTGTGATCTTAATGTTGAATTCAAAACTGTGAACGAGCACCTCCTCCTGTCTGAGGGTGACATGAACATAAGCTACTCCCAGGAGTCTGCTCGTTCACATTTCACACCTGAGGTGATAACAGAAAGAGGACGCCTTTCATACAGGTGAGACACTTCAGGTTTGAAGGTTATCAAGAAGCCCAGTGGAAGCATTGTCATTTTCTGTTTTCTCAAGCTAATCTTTCACTTTAGCAATTCCAAAACATTTTAACCACTTAACGCCTGAATTGATTTTTCAATTATATACAGAAATTAATTATTTGTGTTTTTGCTTACCACTCTGACCGGTCCTACGAGAAACTAGTGCTTGCAAAAGGTTCCTAGGAATTTTTTGAATGTGCACAAACCGACATTGGAGTATTACATGCGTTATTTCGGCTGTAGTCTGAACGGAAACAGTGCGTCGCGAATTTGCGACTCTAGGCGTTAAGGGGTTAACAATTTAACACGTCTGATTCTGGTAGAAATGCTGTTTGTTGCTGACATTAATAACAAAGTAGATCAATGAAGGAGCACACTCAGCAGGTTATGAACAAAACAAGAGACTAGTCAAATTTATTTGTAAGAAAAAGCAAATGTGTGCATGTACATTTATGTACTACCTGCAAATAAAGTGAGTTAACTACAGGGTTTCAGTGGGATTGAGCAAGTGAAATTTAAGAGTTTTTAAGACCTTTTTAAGACCATTATAGGTTAAATTTAAGACCTACTTGAAGGACAAAAAAAGGAAAATCAGAGACCCAGTATTACTTTCACAATAACAAATGTATTGTCATTCAACTACCAACTGCCCTATCCAAAAAAGGTTAAAAAAAAAAAGGCTTGCTTGTTATGCTAATGACCAGAAACTGGTACCAGTTTCTTTTTTCAGGAGGAGTTCCTATTTAAACCTCAGACTTCCCACCAGTGAAACATCTTCTCTAAAACTCTACAAGTCCAGTTGCCTTTTTTTGAAACTTTTTTGGATATACCATGACCTGGATGACTGAGAACCTTCACAGACATATCAACTGCCCTCTAAATGTGATTTAACATGCATTGAGACATGTCCCAACTTCCTCCATCCAATGTGCCATGCATAGTTTTGTAACGTATTTCAATGGAATTAAACAGCTTTGAATCACATCGCTGTAGACCACTATAGAGCTCCGGGTGTCACGTGACACCGCCATATTGGCAGGAAAACTGAGGAAAAATGAATAGAGCCAGTGGTGATTTCAGGCCATCAGAGTTTACTGCACACTTTAAACAGATTATATAACACAGACCCTTATCATGACCCAGGTGTGCTATTTTCGAGCATTAAAACAGCCGGGGGTGTTCCCACACGTCACTTTATGATGATGAAGCAGCAATCATTAAACTTACATGTTTGTCCATTTCCAAAGTTGACAACGAGGTTCATGTGACAGGAGAAGTCTCGAATCAAAAAGGAAAAATACATAACGCTAACAAACATTACGTAACGATAAAATCTCCCCGCTTCGCCTGCGCCGTACGGTCGTACCATACCCGGTACAGCAACACATTCCAAACCGGGCTGAACACTGGATTCCACTCCCAGGTCTCATTTGTTGTTCAATTTCGGCGTACTGCTAATAGTTATATTTAATAAAGAACTACACAGAACACACGGAACTAACTGAATGCCACCAACGCACTGGAAGAAATGCGAATGAAGCGGTAAATGCACGTAAGGATTTAAATAAATGTAATTTAAGACCTACAATATAAAATATGCTCGTATTTAAGACTTTTTAAGGCCTTAAATTGGCGTTATCAAATTTAAGACTTTTTAAGACTCAGCGGAAACCCAGTAACTATTGGCTTGTTTGAACCTAGTTGCCTAAAAGTTAAAGTAATTCCCAGATCTCAAAAATATCAACTTATAGACGAATGGATCTTTTAAAATAGCCATAATTTTGCCAAATCGGGCCAAAGCAGCATCTTCTTTTAAACCATTCTGTGTTGTTCAGGTTCAGGTTCCAGGGTTCAGGTGTGTTCCGGTGTTCTTTGACTGGTCTGGTGTTTAATGTGACTCATGAGGGTGAGATCTCCTACAAGACTTTGATCTGGGACAACGCGCTCCTCCAGTCGGCTGGCAAGCTGCCCAGAGGGCCATTGTTCAGCATCACGTGTCCTCAGGACTGTATTCGTCAGCTCCACCTCCCACACTGTGAACCTGAGCCTGGTAAGAAAACAGCATTTATTTTTTTTCCTCGCCTCCAGTCTGCTGCAGTGCTTTGAAAATATGTGAAACTTGTGGCAGAGAATCTAATTTTGCCTGTGGATTCACAGCACTGGTCTCTGAATGCCTCTCTGTCGTCCACATCACTGATGATGGCACGAGCATCATTCAGCCACTGGAGATTAATAAAACTCACGTGATAGTGGATGTCCCTCACCTCTCTGCCTTTGGCATTGTGAAGGATCTGATCAGGTGGTCTAAGGATTTCATTAAAACACCTGTAAAAGGCCAAGTGCTACTGCTCCTGCGACACGGACCTCATCTCATCATCCGTGTGATTCTGCTACCGTCCAACGCGCTTCTGGAGGAGGTAACATTTGAGGGTTTTCACAAATTGCAGGAAAGGTGGAGGAATTAAAACCTCTTCAAATACAACGCCTTATTTCACAGACTCAAAAGTGATTGCACTGTTGACCAATCACTTGATGACTGAACATTATTATTTGGAGAGAAGAAACTCAGATCAACCTTTAACTGATTGACGAAAGCTAAAAGTCACTAGTTTATTGATGACAGACGACAGAAGCAGCTGGATGACTTCTGATGTATATAGAGATGTCTGATCAGATTCAGACCAGTGTAACAAAGATGACTGGAATGTGCTTCGCAGTAGAGATGGAGAAATCATAGCGTGAAAGAAACCCTGGAGGTTTTGATAAAGAGGTGGAGTATTCTGCTGAAGCTGGTTGGTCACCTGGTCTAAACCTAATTGCGATAAAATTTACTTAAAGACAAAACTGCAGAAAGGCCCATGACCAAACTTCAGTCACTGCGGAGGGACTTTGTAAAAAAATAGTTGTAATTCCTCCACCTTTCCTCCAGTCTGGATGTGAATATCCTCAAATTAAAGCTGAGATGCTGCACTTAAAGTCCACATTCATTTTTGCCATTGTCCATGCATGGAGCTTACTTGATGTTTTTAAGTCTCAAAAGCTTGTAATGAAATGTTCTAATATCATTGAAGGTCAAAGCCAAACACACTGACTGTGAGCACGTCCGAGCTCCATCTCACTGTCTTTTCCGCGAAGGGCAACATTACAGCCTCCATAGTGAGTCTGAGGTTATAATACAGCCTGATGTGAGTATCACACTCCTTCTACAGTCAGTGAACACAAAGCCGAATGCAACATATTAGCATACACGATGTCTTTCTATTTTGTCTCAGGATGCAGAGTTTTTTGAAAACTACGAACCAAATTTCCACCCAACATTTGAGGTCATCCTGACAACTAACATAGATAAAGTGACAATGATGGTGAAAGATCCAGACGGGACACGGGTCTGGCAGTACTGCCTTTATCTGTCTGGTAAGGACCTGGTAGCAAAGATTATTTTACTTAAATTTGTCACAGCCGTGGGAACTTTCCCTTGGTAACTTTTCCCTTATTTAAATCATGTGTATATTTGATCAGGCCAAATGTCAAGGATAGGTAATGCATAATCAATCACATGTTCAGCGTCTGTAAACTAATGAGCCAAACTGTATATTCATACTGACTCCTATGGATCAGAGTGTACCAGACATCTTAACAGAAGAGTCCAAAGTCACCATTTGTTGGAGCTCAACAAGCTCTGAAACAACAGAAGCTGTGACCCAGCATGACTGGTGCATAGGGGCTACTCTTTAGTAATGACTGCTTGTCTGTGGAGGTCTTTCTTAGTAAACTGTGTCAACCAGTGCAACTGTGTGGCTAACTGGTGTTTTTATCAGCTTGTGCTCTGGAGCACAAAGAATAAGATATATGAGCTTTGGACACACACTGTTATCAGGATCAGTCCTTGGTTGGGCTTGATCTATTTACTGAATTTGTATTGTTAAGAAAAAAATACTAAAGTTCACAAAGTAATTCTTTAGCCCCTTCCACCCCACAAACCAAGTTTTTTGTTTAAAAGTGATAGTCCTGTGAATATGACGAAAATGAGCCATGTGCCTCAGCTTAATACAGGTGTTTTTTGCCTCCATCTAGTGGGCTAATAATGATACTAGTATAACAAACACAGTGCCGCCATCTTGTGGTGAAAGTTAGCTTAACACTGATATTAGCGTCTCATTTCCATGGGGAGTTACATACGTGAACAACAGACATATGGAGTTAATATTAATATTTTAATAGATTCTATAATGTGCACAATGGTAGAATTTGATGATGTACAGACTAAATAAAATGACTAAAGGTTGAACTGTGTGAACATTGCCTCCTGTAGTGGGAATAGGGTTGCAAAGGGGTGGAAAATTTCCGGTAAATTTCCAGAAACTTTCCATGGGAAGTTAAACTGGGGAATTTTGGAAATATTCCAAATTAGAAACTTTCCATGGGAATTATGGGAATTATGGGAATTATTGGGAATTTATGGGAATTAACTGGAAATTGGGGGTAATTTAAAC